>BQKN01000316.1:0-35402 GCA_022839385.1 Asparagus kiusianus
CCCCCCCCCCCCTCATTTTCTTAAGTTTTTAATTTTTTTAAAGGGGCCCACTTACATGAGATAAAAACTAAAAGGGTATAATTAGAATTTAAGAAAAAACTTAGGGGGCCACATATGCAAGTATCGTATTTTGGAAGTTAGGTTTAATAAAATATATAAAAATACAATTGGGTTTAAAGATACGAGCAATAGTGTTTAGGTTTATAGGTAAAGTTGAGTAAACAAATGGGGCTAGAAATAAAAACCCCTACATTATAACATAGGTTGACCGTTTGTGACCACTTGTCTTAGGGTTAATTTCAGAAAGCCCCTCTGATTAATTTTTATTTTTGAGGGTGTTGTAGAAAACCTTCCTGAACTACCTTAATCTGAGAAGAACGCCTACACTTTGGGGGGTTTTGAAGATGACTTCCTTGAACAATGTTTTATTCCACTAAACCCCTATGAACTTTGTGGCATCTCACGCAACCCCCATAAAATTTTCAACATTCTGCAATGGACCCCTTACATGTAATTAGAAAATAATTTAAAAGTTTTTTGGAGGGAAAAAATTTAATTTAATTATTTATCACTTACTGACGGCAGACTATCGCTCCTCCGAACTGGGAATTTTTTCAAAGTATTTTAGTTATTTATTGTTTATAGATAGGGGTCCTGTGAGAATGAAAGTTTAAGGGGGGTTGTAAATAAGTTAAGTTAAAAATAAGTAAATAAGTAAGTTTTAGCAAATATGATCTTGGATACTTAATAAGTAAAAACCTACTTGTAAGTTAACATAGGTAGGTCACAAAAAAGGCTCTGAAGTAGGTACAAGTTGGTAGTAAAAGTCCCTAAAGTCTCTCCACTATCACTACACCCGAACTCTAAAATTATGATGAGAGATGAGAGTTACAGTTTTTATATCCTAATAATATCCCCGCAAGTTGAGGTCTCTTATATGGGCTGAATCCTGGACTCAAGCAATAGTATCAATTTATTTTTCCAAATACACGTTAAATTTGTCTTAATGCTATCTTTTTTTTTGTCAATGAAAAGAATTTATTCATTACCAAAGTGGTGAAATCTGTGTACATCAAGAATCTCAATTTTTGTGAGATATCAACTAAAAGCAAAAAATGCTATAACATTTTCCTTATATACAGAGATTTTATCTACTGGGAACAGATACTATAAAGAAACCAACCATTCCCTATGTTCATCAGGTGCGGGCATATTCAAAATTACAGTCAGCATGTCCATCTTGATATCCTTCACAACTTGATCCACACTCTTGAGTTTTTCCTGAAAAATCCTAGCATTTCTCTCATTCCATAGCCTGTAGACAGCTGCCGATAGCGCCATACGATTAACTCCTTTCCTGAAACCCCTTCCTCTTAGCTTTGTACAGTACCAATCTAAAAGGAGTCTCCAGTTGCATGATTTCTATTTAAAACTCAGCCATTCCACAATTCTGTTCCATACCGCACTAGAGAAAGAACATTCAAAAAATAGGTGATCTCTACTTTCCTGACCTGCACCCGAGCACAAGCAACATACATTTTCATTGATAGTCCCTCTTCTTATCAGTCTGTCTTGAGTTAGAAGCCTATTTTGGACTGTAAGCCAACATACAAAAGCATGTTTAGGGTAGCACATATTATCCCACACTGTGTTATGCCATTGTACCTTTTGAGTAGTATTAGATAGTGCATAGTATAAGGCTGATATCTGAGACTTTGCTTCTTTAAAGCAAGTGCTAAGGAGGTTTAACAGGTTGTCTACACCTCCACAAAGAAGAATTGTCTTTTCTCTCTGCTTGATCATTTGCTTCTACATCCAAGAATCACTTTTTCTGACAGTCACATGCTATATATCTCTTTGACTTAAGTAGTTTCCATGGACCCATTTGATCCATAAGGATTCTTTATGCAAATGTATACACCAAAGATTCTTCAAAGTGGCTGCCAGATTCCAAATTGTAGCCGAAAAAATACCCAGTCCTCCTTGCTTCTTACCCTGACAAACATTATGCCAAGCCACTAAGGGGGTTTTTTGAGACAGATTTGTTCTTCCCCATAGGAAATTCCTACACAATTCATCAATTTTTTGGGTAACTTTTTATAGGCAAAATGTAATTTGTAGTCGAGAAAACTTGAACACCCAAAATAACACTTCTGATGACTAGAAGTCTACCCGCATATGTGAGATTCATGTGCTTCAGCCAAGTTTGCAGCTGGTTGGAAACTTTGTTTAAGAGATCACTACAATCCATGTATGATAGTCTCCTACAGATGAGGGGAACCCCTAAATATCTGATTGGCAACCAACCTTCTTTGAAACCCAGCAGGTTAATGATAGAGTTTTTTTACATTTTCATCCACTCCTCCAAAGAAAATAGAGCATTTATCTTTGTTCGCTTCCAACCATGTGACTTCCCCAGACTTTTTGACACACAGAAACAATTTCTGAATAGTGTAGACATCTCCTCTTCCAAACAATAGCAAGTCATTAGCAAAAATGAGATGGGTAATTTTGAGTTTCCCACATTTAGGGTGGAATTTAAACAATCTATCCAACTTCAACATATCCAGACTTCTTGAAAGATATTCCATACCTAAAATGAATAGATAGGGAGATAAAGGATCACCCTGTCTCAAGCCTCTCTCACCTTTGAAATATCCATGGAGGGAGCCATTAAAAGAGATAGAAAACTTAGGATTTGAAATACATGTCATGATCATATCCACCATAATATCAAGAAAACCCAATCCAATGAGCATCTCTTTAAGAAAATTCCAACTGATAGTATCAAAAGCCTTTTTGATATCAATGTTTAACATTATTCTTGGTGAAATATGCTTCTTGGAGTAGCCTTTAACCAATTCATGCGCCAATAGGATGTTACTTGTGATTTGTCTGCCTTTTATAAAAGCGCTTTGAGATTCATTCACCAAATGGCCCATAACCAGTTTTAATCTGTTTGCCAAATTTTTTGAAATGAACTTGTATAGACAATTGCAACAAGAGATAGGCCTAAAATCAGAAGGAGTTTTGGGGCATAGTACTTTAGGAATAAGAGTAAGTGATGTAGAATTTACCACTCCCAAGAGTTCACCAGTTTTAAAGAAATCCATAATTGCCAGAGAAATCTCATCACCCACAATACTCCAAGCTGCTTTGAAGAAGTTAACACTGTATTCGTCAGGCCCAGGAGATTTATTTTCAGACATTGAAAAGATAACTTCTCTAATTTCTTGCTTTGAGACAGGTTTAGCTAGCAAACTGACCTGAGAAGCTGTAAGACAAGGTCCAGCTTTAATGACATTCATATCTGGCTTTTCAGTGGCAACAGCTGTACCCATAAGATTTTTATAATAAGAGATAAATTCTTGTGCAATTTCATCTTCACTTGTAATTCTGTCCCATATCATTGTACAGAACCATCACTCTATTATGGTGCCTATTTGATTTAATGACAGTGTGAAAGAAGCTTGTACATTTGTCACCCTTTAAACTCCAAGAAATCATTGCTTTTTGCTGGTAGAAAGACCTTTCACAATCTAGGAGCTTATTGTATAGAGCAATAGCTTCTTTTTCCTTGCTGATAAAAGACTGACAAAGAGGATTAAGTTGAAGATTTTGCTGAATTTCCTCCAAAGCATGTTTTGCTCTTAGGACTTGTTCACTGATATTGTTGAAATGCCTTTTGTTCAGGTCTTTTAGAGAGCTTCTCAATTTTTTCAGTTTAGTGCAAACTAAAAACATTTTAAAACCTACAATATCAGACTGCTAGATACTTGCAACTGTGGGCAGAAAATTCTCATGCTTAGTCCACATGTTAAAAAATTTAAAAGGCCTCTTTACTTGCACATCATCCTCATAGATGGAGACTAGGGCTGGGGAGTGATCTGAGATTTTTGGTGTAAGAAATTCTACCCGACTAGAGTTGAAAACATGCAACCATAGGTCATTCACCAGAGCTCTGTCTAATCTACACCATATTCTTTGACTTGAATCTTGCTTGTTGTTCCAAGTATAAAAACAACCAACAGTTTTTAGATGATTCAGATTGCTATTCCAGACAAATTCTTTAAAATCAGTTTACTCAGCATCAGAGAGAGTTGAACCTCCAAGTTTTTCATCATTACTAATAACTGAGTTGAAATCTCCACATAAGAGCCAAGGAGTGCTACCAGAAGAAGATTGGTGAATAAGATTCAAATCTGCCCATAGATTCTTCCTTGCCTCCATTTGATTCAAACCATAGACTAAAGAAATAATACTTTTGAATCTTCCATCCAGAGACTTTACAGAACAAGTGATGTGCTGCAAAGATGAACTGACAATGTTTATATCAAGAATGCTTGGATCCTACAAAATAATAATTCTAGCCTTGTTAGCTTGACTGGCATTTGAAAACCAGCTCCAGGTATTAGCAATTTTCCTGACGGTAGTATACAAATTATATTCCTTTATTTTTGTTTCCAAAAGAGCTATGTATGAAAGGTGGTATTGAGAAATGAATTGTTTCACCAAAAGCTGTTTAGAGGATTTGTTCAATCCTCTAATATTCCAAAATGATAAGTTCATATATGGAGAAAACTCCCTCTATCAGTTGTAAAGGGATCCAACCTCAAAGAATCCAGATGAGAGAATGAATTACTAGTAGGTATAACAGGTTGTTTTTGGCTCCTTGTTAGTGTAGGCATCGAAAATTGCCTATAGGTCTCCACGAACAGCTCAGTGTTAAGGAACGATAATGAACGTCACTATCTGGTTCACAGGAGTTCGATTGACGTCGGTAAACGCTTGAAGTAAATCGACGAACTACGTGAGCTGATAGAATTTCGGAATAACGAAGGCACGGGCTAATCGGGAGCTCTGCGATGTTTACAAAAGGAACAACATCCTTCGTGTCTCGTTCATTCTACAGATAATCCAACCATTGGAGTGGATAGAACTCTTCGTCAGGCTTCCAACGCACTTGGAATCATTCAAATCCGAGTTCGGACGAATAATTTACAGCGGAAACAACCAAATAAGTGTAACGGAGCGTCTCAGGCTGAACTGGGACACCCGGGGTGTCTCGGGAAAGTCAAAACACCCCAGGGGTGTCTAGGCAAAGCCGAGACACCCCAAGGGTGTCTAGGCTTTTCCTAGACACCCCAAGGGCGTCTAGGCTTTGCCTAGACACCCCAGGGGTGTCCCAACGCTGATTTACGCCCTCATGCCTATAAATAGTAGCCTTAGGCCTCACTTTTGGGGGATCTGGATTTTTAGAGAGAATTGGCGAAGCCCTGCTGGAGTGAAGAGTGATCGAGCACTTCAACACAAGAGAGTTCTTCCTCAGATCTTCATCACCCGCATCCGTTCCTTAGTATTACCCCTCGTCGGTAATCCTAAGAAGAGCAAATATCTCGCTTTATCCGAGATAGGCGCTTCAAGTTTCTAGATCTCCTCGCGGATCGACGAAGCTCTGCTCAAATTTTCAGCAACCAGATCTGATTGCCAGGTGGTCCACGGATATCGACGTCCCCGTCACAGGCTAAAGACCCACGCAAGCAAGAGACGATAAACGGATCTTGTGTTTATTTTTGAAAAGTTGTATTTTTTAATTCTTTGTTATTTGAATTCATTTGTAACGCTTAAAGTTTAATGAAATCAATGATGAAGGTAACTTTTGACGAAAACAGATAGGATTTGATAACAAGAGCTATTATTCACAGGTGATCCTTCCCCTGTTTTTTGGATGTGCACAACATGCACAGACCCAGATAGAGATTTTCCACCAGATTCCAGAATGTCTGGTATTGACATGTATTCACCAATATCTCCCCCAAAAGTTTTTGAATGCTGAGCTCCTGATTGAGAAACAATTTCATGTCTAGCCTGTTGAACATGCATATCATGTGTAGACTCCAGAACAGTATCACACTTACTATTCTGATTTATCATCTCCATTTCTTGCACTATAGAGTCAGGAGTACTGTTACTAGCATCATTCTTTCCAGCATCAACTTTTTGTTTAGGAATCCATTTTTGGACCTTTTGATGTTTTTTGCAAAAATCTGTATCATGACCTACCAATTTGCACCAATTACATCATCTAGGCTTAAATTCATAATGCACCACCTGATTGTATGACATCCCATTTGGGCCTTGTATGGTGATTTTTCAGGTAGAGGTGAGGGCAATTTGACTTCCACCAAGATTCTAGCATATGCCAAGCGTTGCTTATTAGCAGTCAGTTTATCTGTAGCAATAGACTTCCCGATAACACTAGCAATTTTGCTTATACTTTTTGAATTCCACAAGTTAAGTCTCAAAGCTGGTAACTGAATCCACAATGGATATATACACTCATCAGTTTTGCTTATATCCTCACCAATTGTCCAAGGTTTCAAAAGGATAGGTCTAGAACCAAAAAACCAAGGTCCTTTACCCAATATATCATTTATTTCTCCTTTACTTTTGAATTTGAATAGGAATAAACCTGTTTTTAGTAAGCACACCTCATGGACAGGAGACCAAACTTTTTGGATATAGTTTTCCATAGCCTTGAACCTGACATTCAATCCCAAAACTTGACCAATTAGGGAAAATTCCCACATAGAAGCTCCAGAATTCCATTCATCTTCATTAAAAGAAACTGCATCATTAGCCTCAGACGGTATAAAGTCCAAAGTCATTCCACTCCCTGGCTTTCTGTTGTCAGCAAATAAGCTGGCCCAATTTTTAACTGGATTAACTTCACAATTAGCATCAATTTTCTCAACAGGAGATTTCTTCACATGAGATTCTTCATGTATACCCAAATCAGATACCTGAAGAGGATTTGAGATCGAGACTCCAGCAATTGGATTCAATAAAAGAATGTTCATAGCTGAATCAGATATATGATCTGAGGGCAAATCACAAGTTAAAGCATTTGGAAAGTGCTTCATAGATATATAGAATTTGCCAGATTATCCACCATTTCAACTTCATCAGCCCAAGATCGACCATTAGAACAACCAGCAGGATTTACAGAAATCTTTGCAAAACCTGGATTGAGCACCGATCATCATAGGAGTGACTTGATGAAGGCAAGAATCATTCAAAGGATCAGAAGAACCAAGAATCTCCATCATCGTTTTCTTTTTCTTCTCCCCCTTTGGACCCGTTGACCCCATCTCTATCCATGAATTTTCACCATCTTCAACAAAAGAGGAATCAGATTGATCCTCTGGATCTTGCGAGTATGAATTTGAAGATCTCAGACCAATTTCCAGAATTTTCTTCTACTTTTCTTATTTTTCCTAGCCATTTGAGTCTAAGCGGTGGCGCAAATTAGCAACGAAAATTTCGCCCTCTAACTTGCGCCATAACCGCTCAAAAGAATGTTCTTGAAAGCTTTTTTCCTTAATACTATCTTAAATTGCCTAGCATGACACCAAAATTTCTAAGTTATGATTAAGATTGAGAGTTATCATATTTATATTCTCATAAAGATCTAGTTCCCTCCAGGGTTTTCTTGATAAACCCTAAATGATATAGTGGTTAAGTCATTTATCAAGTTTAGACGTTTATCACAAAATAGAGAAAACTCTAGGGGGCTCTCTGAAAAGTAACCTTTAAATTTTCACCTACCGTTTCCACATTTTATTAAGGCTAAATATCAGGAAAATCCCCTTAGCCTTGGACGGCTATCTGATAACCCCAAAATTTTCAAAATAATTAGAAAACACCTCTTAAGTATATAGGGATAATTAGAAAATCCATTTTAACTTTTAGATTTTATTAGAAATCCTCTTTAGCTTTGAGATTTTACCAGAAACTTCTCCACCCCTCACCCGCACACACAAAAACCATAACTTTTAAGACGGTTTCTTATAAAATCTTAAAGTTGAATGAGATTTGATAACCCCTAAACTTAAAGGGTTTTCTGGTTTAATTTTTTCAAAGTTAGTACGGGGTTATCTAATAGTCATCCAAAGTTTTATTTTATTTTATTTATTTATTCTTTTGGGTGGGTTTTGGGGGCGGGGGGTTCATATTTTGCTTTTTTTGACTTCTCTCCTGTTGCATCATGAATGGGTCACTGTATTAGAAGTTTGCGGAGTGGGTCACATTTGTCTACTTTTTCCTTATATTCTCCTCCCTCGTGATTATTAATAATCCCATATTGTTGTACGTACACTTTAGTACAGGACATTAAGACCGTCACCAACTATTTGGTTGTTGGGGGACGTAACAAGTGCCACGTCCACTAGAGATATACTTACAAAATATGGGTGTTTTTTCGTGTACTAGCTCATTACCAATAATTGAAGCTAATTTCATCTTGGTATAGTGTGAGCTTAAGAGGTACTGGCTTCAAAGTTAAACTTAAAAGGATGGCACTGTCAGCTTCAATCTATATGCTGTGACAGGAAAGGAATTTGAGGATTTTTCAGCAGCGTGCACGAGACTCAGATACAATTTTCCGTGCACTGATGTTTACAATATTCAGTAAACTTTTGAATCAGGAGCTACCAATTCATGTAAAGGAATATATTGAGAGATTATCTTGAGTATACATAGTTTTTTCAGGCTCGGCTTGTTATCAAAGAGATGTAATTCGACTTCGCATTTGGTTATGAATAAAAAAATTTCATTGACCAAAAAAATAATAATAATTGAAGCTAATAATCATATGTATGAGAAGATAAGTCTAGAAAGCCCTTTTTTAAGTTTTATCAGTTTTTTCTAAGAAAATTATTTACTTTCTATTTTTAACAAAGAAATTTTACTCATTTCCCTAACATGCCGCCGGTTGTCTTCTGTTAATTAACAATAATGAAGCCCCAACATTTTACCCTTTCTTTCTAAGAAGCCGTTAAGTTTTACCATTCCCTTCTAAGAAACCGCCAGGTCTTCTTGTTAACTTAGGATACCATTATCAGAGAAAAAATAAATTTGGGGATTTCTTAGAAGAAAGAGGTAAAACTTAGTGGTATGTTTATCAAAAATAGAAAGTTAGGGGCTTCTGAGAAAAGATGAGTAAAATTGGCGGCTGTTTTATCAAAAATAGAAGGTTAGGGGCTTTTTTGAAAAAAGACGTAAAATCTTGGGGGCTCTTTAGACTATACTCTCCCATATGTATATGTATTTTAGAGGATTCAATTTCACTTCGCACTTAATAAAAAAAAGATCTAATTGCAATTTTACCGTGGAGATGAATATTTAGGATTAGGACATCCTTCCCACTGTAGTTAGCAATATCAAACATCATTTTCTCATTTATAATAATCTATTTTTGGATACAAAGTGTACAAGTTACATTGAACGAGAAATAAGAACGAATTCGCGGAGGATATAGGACATGGTCTTAGTTATTTTAAGAATGAGTCACAATCAGTGTAGAATTACTTAGGGGCTGTTTGGATCGGTTTTTTGGATGGGTAAAAGGGCGGAAAGCTGTCAAAAATGTCAGCTTTTTGGCTGTCAAAAGCTGACATTTTTGACAGCTTTCCCCCCTTTTACCCATCCAAAAACCGGAACCAAACGAGGCCTTAATCTCTTTGATTATTAAAATGGTCTCTTCGCTGTCAAAATTGTCCGTTACCATGACTAGTCATATTAAGGTAGATAAGTTAACAAATTAAAGAGGTTTTACAGTAAGGGTAGGTGGAGTTGTATCACAAAAAGACGGTGAATGTTAGGTGGACAGATTTGTAAAAATAATAAGATCATAATATGCCTTTGACATCAAAGATAGATGTATACTTGTATCAAAGAAAGATTTTACAAGTTACCGTTATGACCACTCAACTTGGACGAAGAGAAGTAATTTTACTTTTAAAAAGACGGATCACATCGGATAATTATGATTAAAAAGTGTAATTTGTTAAAGGAGTCAAAATTCCGCCGGGGGGTTAGTCAAATACAACTTAAAACTAGAACTAGAATAATTTATGAGATAAAATTTTTTAGCGTTAGCCGATTAGAACTAAAATTAGAATAAAATTTTATAGTGTCAGTCAACTAGAACTCTAACAAAACTAGAACTAATTAAGATAATTTGTATAAAGTTATCCATTTTTTTATTTTTCTATACAAAAATAAGAGTTCTAGGCACTCAAATTATCCCAAGTTTTAGCTTTGAACTAGGTGGTAAAAACTAGAACTCCTATTTATTTTATTATTTTATGATTTTTTTAATTTTTTTTATTTCTTTCCCACTATGATCATCACCATTATTAGATTATACCACCAGATCAAATCTCATCTCCTCTTAGCCATCTCCGGTATTTCTTTCCCACTAAATTGACTTACACCCCCTAAACAAAGTTTAAAGATGTAAAAGGAATTGTGGAAATGCAAATGATGACTTCGGCCTCGCTGAATGTCCAGTGTTCCTATGATCCTATCTACGGCTCAACACCCTACGACCATCTTTGATTTGTGGGCCCAATATAAAGCCCATTAAAAAGAATTTAAGCCCATCTAATTTTTTTTATCAAACTTCCCTCTTAATAAATAGGAGAATTATAATTCTGGTTCTATTACATTAGGGACCTATCAGAACTAGCTCCTTTTGGAAGAGGGCGATTTACACCATTGATACTCGGTCAAATTTTGAAAACAGATCCCTTTGCAAAAAAATATTCCCAAAAAAAGACATGTTTCCACTTTATTTTTAAAAAACGACCTAGTTTTAGTCTCATGGTTGAAACTATGTCGTTTTTTGTGAAAAATGTTCTCAAACTTCACGGGAGTTGAACTCCCGTAAAGTTTTGTTTTGGCAAAAACTTCATGGGAGTTCAACTCCCGTGAAGTTTGAGAACATTTTTCGCAAAAAACGACCCAGTTTCAGCCTCCAGTTTCAGCCCTGAGGCTAAAACTAGGGGTCGTTTTTTGCGAATATTTTCAAAACAGGTCTTTTTTGGGAATATTTTTGCAAAGGGGACTGTTTTAAAATTTTGCTCATTGATACTCAGAAGTACCGAACTAACTCTCTAACCACCTACATGTTCTATTAGCTATGATGTTTTGTATCGGTGATGTGCATGTAAATAAGTGTTATAATGCTAACTCACTAGAATTTCCTTAAACTTAAAAAGGGTATCCTTCAAATCTAGTTCTTACAACAAAAGCAATATAGCCAAACTAATCCTTGGTGAAGATTAACAAAAAGATTTATGTCTTTTAATTTTATGTGCTAACGGTGCAACTGATTTTGCTAAACTTGATCATAGATGATATATTACACTTTAACTCTAACCACAACAAATAGAACACAATTTTTTATAAGTAATTTTTTACACGCTAGTTTTTCAGTGGATAAGATTTACCGGATCGTTCTTTCATGAAATAATGCAATACAAAAATAAATAACATCAAGAGGTATGGACGTGAACACGCCAACGGAACCACTCATAGGAAATATTTTTATACGTGCGTTCGATCATCATCAACCAAGATCTACTATTAATCAAGTGCAATTTGGGCTTAAGATCTATTAACGGCGCTAAAAATAAAATATCTTAATGGCTAAGCAAGGAATAAGGGAAAATATGTGGCTAAACAACTTTATAGCCTTCTGTTCAATTTGCAGCTCCATGCAGTCTGACAAAGACAACTGAGAAAAGCAAGCAAGCAAGCAAGCCTCCTTTTACTTTACAAATGCATGTGTAGGCTATTCTTTGTCGCCTGCTTTCAGTTTCTAGATGCCATTCAAACGAATAAATAAAGCCTAATGTTGGAAGTCTAAGAGTTTAATGTGACCTTTAGCTTAATAACAATATATAATACAAGAGTATGCCTTGAAAAATCCTGAAATAAATCTATTGAGCGACATGAAATTAGTTTGATCAGAAGCTTAAGAAAAATCTGTACCGGATAAGAGATTAGAGATATGTATCAGGAAAAAAAATCTTAGGAGATTCAGATCACAACAGGTGTTGCGCGCCTTTGCGGAAGCGTGCTCGACAACCAAACGAGTCTGCGAGTTATGGGAGAAGATTACCAAACCAAACACGAGCACAATCCAATCCAAAATACGATAAGTCAAACCAAACACAGAGATATACGTGGTTCGGCAATTTGCCTACATCCACGGGGAGAGGATGGGGAGTTTCTACTAAATCAAGGAGAGTACAAAGTGTTACAATCTCACAAAATCACTCAAATAAACCCTAAACCAAATCTCTAAACTTGCTCACAAGTTCTCCCTCTCAATATGCTCAGTACAATCTCAAATCTTTGATTCACAAATGTTGGATTTAAATCTAATTAAATCTATTTGTGGGCACATATGATTAATCAATGTGTATTTCTATCTTTAAGGATAACCCACTTAAAGTGATCAATCAATTTGGGTTAATAGGTATTTAAATAAATCATGGGGGTTATATGTGCAGATACCAGGTTGTAATTGTAATTTGATGAGGGGCCAAATTACAAATGTACAACACCTATATATAAGGGGTTATGGTCCCTAATCTAGGGTTAACCACTCTCATTCTCTTATCCCCATCTAAAGAGATCCATAAGAGAGAAACCCTAAGGTTAGAAGATCATCAAAACCCTAATCAAGCTTTCTTCAATGGATTCAGGTATATGCTTCCGCACCTTTTGATTCTTGTTAATCTCTTTGAATTAAATCATGGCTTTATGGTTTAGATCTCAAGTTTTTATTAGATCTCACAAGTGGTATCAGAGCCACCATTGATTTGTTCTAAGAGATTAAGATTAAATTAGGGTTCTTTGATCTTAATTTATGTTTGATTCGGATCTATTTTTGGATGAACAGTAAGATTTTTTATTTTCGGATGAACAGTAACCGATTTATTTTCGGATGAACAGTAAGGTTTTTTATTTTCGGGTGAACGGTAAATTTTTTTGGGTGAACAGTGAAGTTTTTTATTTTCGGATGAATAGTAAAATTTCCATGTTGTTTGGTTTTTTCTTTCGATTTTTGGATCAGTAGCAATTATGAACTCTAAAGTTCATTTCTTTTGCGTTTGATTCAATTTTTGAGGTTTGGATCTAAATGTTTTGAGTTCAAAAATCGACAGAAAAATAATTATTTTATTTTAGGAATTTTTTGATTTGTCGTCAATCTACAAAACTCCTCGTCGGAGTTGATTCAGCGACGGCGGTTTCAGATTAAACCCTAAAGGGGTTCGTGCGCGTGAAAACGTGCGGAAATTAAGGAGGTGGTTACCTCATTTTAAGGAGGTGGTTACCTCAATTTAAGGAGGTGGTTACCTCATTTTAAGGAGGTGGTTACCTCAATTTAAGGAGGTGGTTACCTCAATTTTTTGCGAGGCTTGAAAGCTTCAAACGAACCTTGCGTTCGTTCTCAAACGAACCCACGTTCGTTCTCTAATGAAACATGCGTTCGTCAAACGCTGCGTTCGTCGAATGCTGTGTTCGTTGACGCTGCGTTCGTTTTCAAACGAACATTGCGTTCATTCGTTCATTGCGTTCAAACGAACATTGCGTTCATTCGTTCATTGCGTTCGTCAAACGTTGCGTTCGTTCTCTAACGAACCCTGCGTTCGTCGAATCCTGCGTTCGTCGAATCCTGCGGCGAGCCTTGTGCTCAGTCAAACGAACATTGCGTTCGTTCCAAAACGAGCCTTGCGTTTGTTCCAAAATGAGCCTTGCGTTCATTCTGATGTCCTTTTTAAAACATTGGGCCTTGACTTGAGAATTTTATTAAGAATTTGGACCTGTGTTTAATTATCGGGTATAAGCTCCTTTAAGCTCATTTTGGGCGTAAGGATTAATTGAATTTATCAATTAAATCCTATTTGTGGGTCATAATTTATTATGGGCCCTTAATTAAGCTATGGAAATTCAGTTGATTTAAATTAAATTATTTAATTTAAATTAAATTTTGGTAGTGGATCAATTGGTTATTTCAAATAATATGACACTAAGGTATTAAAGTTGTCTTTCATTCTAAATGATCGATTGAAACAAGAAGTTGCCAAAGTAACCTCTCTTGTGTAGATTGTTCATGAGGGATGTTAGATGTTTGTGTGTATGTTTTCGTGTAAATATTTAATCGGCCCAAATGAAGGTTATTATTTATTTTTAGATTGCATACGCATCTGTGATGATAAATACGTGACGATTATAAGGTTTACATGTGGATAATGAATCGATCCAAAGATAGTTTCATTATTTGACATGCGTTATTGTCAGTATTCGATCATTGCAACAAGGTATCACTTGCAATTAATATTACTGTCCAAAGACTTGATATTAATGTTGTACCAGATACCTTGAGATGAGATTTATCATTATTTGAATTTTATTGATCACTAATCAAGGTTAAAAATCTTTTGTTTATTTCAGCTAGTGCATCTGCTGCAACAATTTCTGCTAACATCAACTCAATTCCCATGCTAAATGGGACAAACTTCAAGGTTTGGAAAGAGAACATATTAATTGTTCTTGGCTGCATGGATCTAGACCTTGCATTAAGGATTGAACAACCCCAACCTCTCAATGCGGAAAGCACTCCTGATGCAAAGAAGGAATATGAGAAATGGGAGCGTTCAAATCGCATGAGTCTAATGATCATTAAGCGCGGCATTCCAGAAGCCTTCAGGGGCATAGAATCCGAAGGGATTACTAAGGCTAAAGATTTCATTGCCGAAATTGAGAAACGTTTTGCGAAAAACGATAAGGTAGAAACAAGCACACTTTTAGCTCGCTTGATTTCAATGAAGTATAAGGGCAAAGGAAATATCAGGGAGTACATTATGGAAATGTCTCATATTGCTTCAAAACTTAAGGCACTTAAACTCGATCTTTGTGATGAGTTATTGGTACATCTGGTTCTGTTATCTCTTCCTGCACAATTCAATCAGTTTAAGGTCAGTTATAACTGTCAAAAGGAGAAATGGAATCTAAATGAGCTCATTTCATACTGTGTGCAAGAAGAAGACAGGTTGAAGCAAGATAAGACTGAAAGTGCTCATTTGGCCTATGCCTCTAAGGATAAGGGTAAGAAAAGAAAGAATGATAATGAAGCTGCTAAGGGTCCTGTTCAGAAAAAACAACATAAGGATGGTCAGGGTTGTTTCTTCTGCAACAAGTCTGGACACGTAAAGAAGGATTGTACCAAATATCACGCCTGGCGTGCTAAGAAGGGTATGTTCCTTACTTTGGTCTGTTCTGAGATTAATTTAGCTTCAGTACCTAGAAACACTTGGTGGTTAGACTCTGGTGCTACTACTCACATAAGTGCTTCTATGCAGGGCTGCCTGAGCTACCGGAAGCCAAGTGATGGTGAAAGATACATCTTTGTGGGCGATGGTCAGTCAGTAGATGTGGAAGCAATTGGGCACTTTAGGTTGCTGTTAGGAACTGGTTCATATTTGGATTTAAAAGATACCTTTGTAGTACCGTCTTTTAGACGGAATTTGATTTCAGTTTCTGTATTGGACAAATCAGGTTACTCTTGTTCATTTGGAAACAATCAATTCAATTTATCTTTTAATTCAATTATTGTAGGAACTGGTTACTTGAGTACTTGTGACAACCTATATTTGCTTGATACAATTGCTTCTTATAATGAATCCTTGCATGTGGAATCACGTGGTACTAAGCGTAAATTAAATAAGAAAAATTCAGCGACATTATGGCATAAGCGCTTGGGTCATATCTCAAAAGGTAGAATTGAACGTCTTGTGTCTGATGGTATTTTGGATTCCCTTGATTTTTCAGATTTTAACGTATGCGTTGAATGCATTAAGGGAAAACAGACCAAAGTAAAGAGATTAGGTGCCAATAGATCTTCGGATGTCTTAGAATTGATACATACTGATATTTGTGGGCCATTCCCTACGGCATCTTGGAATGGTCAACAATATTTTATATCATTCATAGACGATTACTCACGTTATGGGTACATATATCTCATTCATGAGAAATCTGAGTCTCTGGACATGTTCAAAACTTTTAAAGCAGAAGTTGAGAACCAACTCAACAAAAGAATTAAAACAGTTAGATCTGATCGTGGTGGTGAGTACTACGGCAGATATGATGGTTCAGGTGAACAACGTCCAGGACCATTTGCTAGATACCTAGAGGAATACGGTATCGTCCCACAGTACACCATGCCAGGTTCACCTAGCATGAATGGTGTAGCTGAAAGACGAAACAGGACTCTTAAGGATATGGTAAGAAGTATGATTGTTCATTCTTCTTTACCAGAGTCACTCTGGGGAGAAGCACTTAAGACAGCAGCTTACATTCTGAATAGAGTACCAAGTAAAACAGTTGCTAAAACACCTTATGAGCTTTGGACTGGTCGAAAGCCCAGTTTAAAACATTTACATATTTGGGGATGTCCAGCTGAGGCAAGGCCTTATAGGCCAAATAAAAAGAAATTGGACTCCAAAACAGTTAGCAGCTACTTTATTGGGTACTCTGAACGCTCTAGGGGCTATAAGTTTTATGATCCCATACTAAGGAATATTTTTGAGACGGGAACAGCAACATTCTTTGAGGATGTTGAGTTTGGGGGGAGAAATAAGGTTAGAGACATTACCTTTGAGGAGGAATTGGCATCAGATCCAATCCATACAGTTACTTTTGACAATATTCAGGTTCCTATACCTGTTGTTGCTCAAGAAGTAAATCCGGAACCTCAAGATGACAATGTTGAACAACTCCCTGTTCCAGAAGAACAAACTCAACAACCTCAAGAACCAGTGCCGTTAAGGAGATCCATGAGAGAAAGGAGAAATGCTATTCCGGATGATTATATTGTATTTTTTCAAGAACATGAGGAAAGTAATGGAATGTTGGAAGATGATCCAATCAACTTCCTTCAGGCCATGAAAAGTTCTAACTCTCAACAATGGATTGATGCCATGAATGAAGAGTACAAGTCTATCCAAGACAATAAAGTTTGGGAACTTGTCCCGTTACCAGAAGGAGCAAAACCAATTGGTTGTAAATGGATTTTTAAAACCAAGCGGGATGCAAACGGTAATGTGGAGAGGTATAAGGCACGTCTTGTGGCTAAAGGCTATACTCAAAAGGAAGGCATTGATTATACAGAGACTTTCTCTCCGGTTTCATCGAAAGACTCTTTCAGAACAATCATGGCACTTGTTGCTCATTATGATCTTGAGTTACATCAGATGGATGTTAAGACTGCATTTCTCAATGGGGACATTGATGAGATGATCTATATGGTGCAACCAGAAAACTTTGTGTCGGGAGACCCAAAGAATATGGTTTGCAAATTAAGGAAATCCATCTATGGACTCAAGCAAGCTCCTCGTCAATGGTATCACAAGTTTCAACAAATAATTATCTCGTTCGGTTTTGAGATGAACATTGTTGATGACTGTGTATATCACAAGTTCAGTGGGAGTAAGTATATCTTTCTGGTTCTGTATGTCGATGACATATTGCTTGCCACTAATGATATAGGCATGTTGCACGAAACCAAGAGATTTCTATCAAAGAATTTTGAGATGAAAGATCTTGGGGACGCCTCTTTTATATTAGGAATCCAGATACATCGAGATCGCTCTCGGGGTATTCTTGGATTATCACAAAAGAGCTATATCGATAAGGTACTTAAAAGGTTTGGCATGCAAGACTGCAGACCAGGAGATACCCCTGTTGCTAAAGGAGACAAGTTTAGTCTAAATCAGTGCCCTAAAGGCAACCTTGAAATTCAAGAAATGCAGAAGATTCCTTATGCTTCGGCTGTAGGAAGTCTAATGTATGCTCAGGTATGTACGCGTCCAGATATTGCGTACATTGTTGGGATGTTAGGCAGATACTTAAGCAATCCCGGTATGGATCATTGGATAGCAGTCAAAAGGGTTATGAGGTATCTTCAGAAAACAAAAGATTATATGCTCACATATAGAAAATCAGAACAGTTGGAGGTCATTGGGTATTCGGACTCTGATTTTGCTGGATGCCAAGATAGCAGAAAGTCTACATCAGGCTACATTTATATGTTAGCAGGAGGAGCTATATCATGGAAAAGTGTAAAACAGACACTCGTAGCTTCCTCCACTATGGCAGCAGAGTTTGTAGCTTGCTATGAGGCATCAAATCATGGAATATGGTTGCGAAATTTTGTCACTGGACTGCGCATTTTGGAAAATATTGAAAGACCACTGAGGTTATTTTGTGACAATAAATCTGCAGTTATGTATTCCAATAACAACAGGAGCTCAACTAAATCAAAACATATTGATATTAAGTTCCTGGTTGTAAAAGAAAGGGTACAGAGTGGACAGATATCCATAGAGCACATTGGGACAAACTCCATGATAGCAGATCCTCTTACTAAAGGATTGCCATCCAAGGTCTTTCACGATCATACTACTCATATGGGTGTGGTGTTATTCAATGATATCATGATTTAGTGGGAGTTTGTAATTTTCTGGTGCTTTGTGTTTGGTTGTATTGTCTGATCAGAATAAAGTATTCAGTTAAGACACTCTGTTTTATTATGTTTAGTTTTGACCTCACTAAAGGAGGACCAGTTGAAAATAGACATGTATTGATCACATTGCATGTAATTTTCATGCTGCACATCCATGATTGATCTATGTCGTTTGATTATATTGGTATATGTGACCATTGATTGGTCGAGCCACGATAAATGTGACAAAGGCCGCTTTGATCCTATATTGATATAGTCAATGGACGAGATTGTTTGGAAATATCTTTTTAATGATAGCAATTTTGAGCTCATAAGGTTATACACAATTTAAGGAATCATATGGTGCCCAAGTGGGAGATTGTTGGATTTAAATCTAATTAAATCTATTTGTGGGCACATATGATTAATCAATGTGTATTTCTATCTTTAAGGATAACCCACTTAAAGTGATCAATCAATTTGGGTTAATAGGTATTTAAATAAATCATGGGGGTTATATGTGCAGATACCAGGTTGTAATTGTAATTTGATGAGGGGCCAAATTACAAATGTACAACACCTATATATAAGGGGTTATGGTCCCTAATCTAGGGTTAACCACTCTCATTCTCTTATCCCCATCTAAAGAGATCCATAAGAGAGAAACCCTAAGGTTAGAAGATCATCAAAACCCTAATCAAGCTTTCTTCAATGGATTCAGGTATATGCTTCCGCACCTTTTGATTCTTGTTAATCTCTTTGAATTAAATCACGGCTTTATGGTTTAGATCTCAAGTTTTTATTAGATCTCACAACAAAACCCTAAAATCGTGTTTCAATATATATCAAAACACAAACCAAAATCAGAACAGGAAATAAAGCCTAGGCCCAAACCCAACTGGCGATCGACCGCGCCAAAGCTCACGGTCGACCGGACAGAACGACAGAATCCAGAAAACCATTACAGGGTTTGGCGGTCGACCAGACCTAACCTCGCGGTCGACCGACCAGAACTCCAGAAACTACCATGTGCTCATGCACGTTTGGCGATCGACCGCGTCAAAGCTCACGGTCGACCGGCAAACACCCAAATGCCTTTCCGCTTCGAATTTCCCGAACTTTACCAATATTTTCACCATTTCTACAACAAGAACATTGTACTATTGTCTATGTTAAAGTAAGAGAGAGAGAATCTTGGGTAAATTTCCCTTGAATTGAATATTGAGTGTGCACATATATTTATACAAGTAGAGGAGTATGAGGTTTGTTCTCCCAAGTAATGTGGGACTAAAACCCACTACAATACACTATTATCAACAGCCCCCTTCAAACTCATGTTGGATCAAACAAAGTGAGTTTGCGTATAAGAAACTGGAACCGATGAACAGGTAAGGCCTTTGTGAAGAAATCTGCAAGCTCGTCAGCGGATGAAACATGAGGAAGTAGAATTATCTTGTCCTTGATAACTTGGTGACGGACAAAATGAGCGTCGATCTCAATATGTTTGGTCCTTTCATGAAATACTGGATTATTAGCAATCTGGATGGCACTCTTATTATCACAGTAGAGAGGAGTAGGAGTCGTAACAGAAATACCGAAATCACTGAGAAGGCGACGAAGATGAATAATCTCTTTAGCCGTTGTGGACATTGCACGATACTCTGCCTCAGTACTGGAAAGAGCAATAACATCTTGTTTCTTACTTCGCCAAGAAATAAGGGAATCACCAAGAAATATACAATAACCTGTGGTAGACTTTCTGGTAGTTGGATCACCAGCCCAATCAGCATCAGAATATGCACAAAGCTCTAACTTAGATGTAGCAGGAAACAAAAGAGAGCGAGTGCTAGTACCCCGGAGGTACCGAAGAATCCGTAATAAGACAGCATAGTGTACAGAACGTGGGGCACTAACAAATTGACTGACAATACCAACAGCATGAGAGATATCTGGTCGAGAGATGCACAAATAGACCAACTGGCCAACAAGATGTCGATATCGGGTAGGATCAGATAGAGGCTCACCGTCAATGGAGCAAAGTTTGACATTCTGCTGGAGTGGAGTATCGACAGTTGTATTATCAGTTAGCTCAGCTTGATTTAGAATATCTGAAAGATACTTCTGTTGAGACAGTAATACACCCCGGGGGCCTTGAGAAATTTTCAAACCAAGAAAATACCGAAGAGATCCAAGATCCTTCATGTGGAACTGTTGTTGCAACTGAGATTTTGCGTATTGTATACCTGCCATATCATCACCTGTAATGATCATATCATCTACATAGATGAGTAATAAAACTCTGCCACGCGATGTAGTGCGAACAAACAGAGAAGCATCTTGATGACTTTCTATAAAACCCGCTTTGAGCACGACATCGCGAAAACACTCAAACCAAGCGCGGGGTGCCTGCTTAAGACCATAAACAGCACGGCGAATGAGACATACATGTCCCGAAGGAATATTTGACCCTGGAGGCGGTTGCATATATACGATCTCTGATAAAGAGCCATGAAGAAAAGTATTTTTGACATCCATCTGGTATAAAGGCCAACGATGAGCAGCAGCGACCGTAAGGAGAGTACGAACAGTGGGCATCTGAGCAACAGGAGCAAAGGTCTCCTCATAATCAATACCTTGTTGCTGAGTAAAACCTCGAGCCACTAAACGAGCTTTTCGACGTTCAATGGTGCCATCAGGACGAAACTTGACCTTATAAACCCATTTACTGCCAACAAGAGAGATCCCAGGAGGACAGGGAACAACATCCCAGGTATGAGTTTGCTGAAAAGCTTGAAATTCCTCAGCCATAGCCTGTCGCCACTCTGGAATATGAACTGCCTCTTGGAAGGACTTTGGCTCAACAATAGTATGAATGGCAACAAGAAAGTTATGAAAGATAGGTGAATAAGAAGTAACAGAAGCATACCGGGCAGGCATGACATGTGGGCGTTTGCCTCGACGAAGAGCAAGAGGAACCTCAGGCGGGGGAGATGCTGGCGCAGGTGCGTGGAGATCAACAGTATTTTCTGGAGTGAGAGTTGTGTCCACGGGATATGGATTAGATGGTGTAAGAGAAGACTCAGGCGAGGAAGAGTCAGCAAAAGGAGAGGGAGAGATGTCAGGGAGATCTCGAAAGGAAAATTGAGGTGAAGAAGTGGGTGATGCAGTTGACGGGGAAGCATGATCAGTAGAGTGGAGGAAATTAAAGTCATCAGAAGCAGAATAATATGGAGAATCCTCTTCGAACTGAACATGACGAGATATATGAACTCGACGAGTTGCGGGATCATAACAACGATAACCTCGATGTTCTGAACTAATTCCTAAATAAACACAAGAAACAGCTCTGGGAGACAATTTATCACGTTCGTGAGATGGCAGAAGAACAAAACATCAACAACCAAAAACGCGAACTAGATCATAACGGGGAGGATGAGTATAAACACGACTATAAGGAGTAGCACCGAAAAGAGAGCTAGATGGAGTGATATTAATGGCATGAGTCGCGGTGAGAATAGCCTCAGCCCAGAAACGACGAGGAACAGAGTAAGAAATGAGCATTGATCGGACAGTATCGAGGATATGACGATGTTTGCGTTCAGCAACACCATTTTGCTCATGAGTGTAGGGACATGACTGTTGAAAGATAGTCCCATGAGAGGACATGATAGAGCGCATGGTAGATGATAGGTACTCTTTGGCACAATCAGAACGAAAAACTTTAATACGAGATTGCCATTGAGTAAAAATCATAGCAGTGAAGGCTTGATAAGCAGTAAGTACGTCAGAATGATTCTTAAGTAGGTAAACCCATGTAAAACGAGAGAAATCGTCGATAAAGCTAACATAATATAAGTAGCCAGATGAAGAAGGCAAAGGAGCTGGCCCCCAAATATCAGAATGTACTAAATCAAATAAGGAAGTGGATACGGATGTACTCATTTTAAATGGTAAAGCAGTGAATTTAGCCAATTTGCAACCAGTACATGACTCAATACTAGAACTAGATGATACAGGACCAAGTACTCCAGACTGAATAAGACTCTCCAGCCTTTTATTAGACACATGACCAAGTCGTCTATGCCATAAATTAGCAGGAAGCGAGGTAGAGGGTTTTGACGAACGAAGAGAAGCAACAAGAGAACGTGGATGTATGGACTCTGGAAGGTGAAGATATTCCAGAAAATACAGTTTGTGCCTCCTACGACCCGCCCCAACCGTCTTGACCGTCTGTGGATCCTGCACAATACAAGTATCAGAAGAAAATGAGACGAACAGGCCCGCCATGCATAAAGAGCTAATAGAAATTAAATTCAAGCACAACTGTGGAGCCACATAAACGGGACCAAGTGTTAGACGACCAGATGGATTATTTTGTGGGGTAATAGAGCCATACTGAGTAATGGACAATGGTTGTCCAGCAGCCGTGTAGATAGGAGGAAGAGAGGATGAAGTAAAGACAGAGGATAAAAGTGAGACATTACAAGTCATATGAAAGGAACAACCAGAGTCAAAAATCCAGAGATCATTCATACCAGAGATCGAAGGATTAGCTGAAGAACCAGCAAAATGCATACCAGAGAGTTGTCCGGCGGATGTAGAGGTGATATGTTGAAAAGCATCAAGTTGACGGCGAAGACTTTCAATAGCTTGAATAGTAGAGTCTGAAGTAGTAGAAGGAATAGCATTGGCCAACAATCCCGGTGTACGAGAGGGTTGAGACTGAGGGGGTCGCCGACCACGACCAGTACCTGAGGAACGTAACTCAGGATGAAGCTTGAAGCATGTCTCAATGCGGTGTCCTTCCTTCTTGCAATATTTGCAAGAGAGCTTAGATCGAGCCTGTAGAGAGGGAGCCTGTGGAGAAGTATGATTCATAACAGGAGCAGTGATAGGTACAGACAAAACAGTCTCGAGTGAAGAGGTAGGAGTATCTGTTGATAAATTAAGTCGTGATGTCTGCTGTCGGGTCTCATAAGCAGTGAAAGCTCCCATAACTGAGGCCAAAGTCGGAAATTGAGGCTGATGAAGTAGTTGATCAGCCATAGTTGAATATTCAGGAAGGGACTGAAACAGTTGATGCACCTCATGTCGTTCGTACCAGGCTAGCCAGTCTTCATATGTGGAATTACGTCCAGGAAGCATGGAGCGTAACTCTGTCCAAAAAGCTTGCATTTGTCCAAAATGAGACTGTAGAGATGAACTACCTTTGCGTTGTAGAGCAATGCGTTGCAGAAGATGTGCCTCCCGTGCACCCGAGCACTCAGTGAAACGCTCAGTGAGACGAGTCCACATGGCCCGAGCAGAGGGAAGCGAGCCAATCTCGACAGTGAGACCAGAGCCAACACATCGAGTGAGATAATCCATGACACGAAATTCCTGCAATTGCCAATCCGAACTCTCCTTGACATAGAGAGCACGAGCAGTCTGAAGATCGACATCACCACTGCCAGAGGCAATAGTACTGGATGAAGTAACAGTGCTGATGGACGGTGGAACCGGTCCCGTACTGGTGAGATGATCAAGCAAACCAGCGCCACGCAAGGCATTGGTGACAATGGTGGACCACCCTGCCCAGTCACTTTGATCATTGAGGGGCAAAGGTGGTTTGGGAATTTTCTCTGAAGGAGCCATAACGGCAATGTTAAGACGTCGAGATGCAGTTACTGACTACGAAACGGCAATGTTGTTCGTTTGAGGCCGAGAGACGGTTTGAAACGACGATGCCGTTAATTTAACGGGTATTATTTCACCAAGGAAATAATAGCCGGAGGGATTGTTTCACCAAGGAAACAATCGCTCAAATCTCGGGGTCAAAGACCAAGCTTTGATCCGGAGTATAACGACGTAGATCTGAGATCCGGAGGGAAATAGCCCTAGCTCTGATAATAGCCGGAGGGATTGTTTCACCAAGGAAACAATCGCTCAAATTTTATTGGAAGGGAAATAGCCCTAGCTCTGATACCATGTTAAAGTAAGAGAGAGAGAATCTTGGGTAAATTTCCCTTGAATTGAATATTGAGTGTGCACATATATTTATACAAGTAGAGGAGTATGAGGTTTGTTCTCCTAAGCAATGTGGGACTAAAACCCACTACAATACACTATTATCAACAGTCTATTAATTAAATAGCTAGGCTTTGATTAATGACAGGTTTCAAGTTTCCAGATATATACAGATGCTAATGAGGGGACATTTGAGAGCTCTAATATGAGTACCAAGTTAGATTTACGACAGGCTCCTACGTACTTCCTCTTTAGTCCAAGAAATTTTCTTTTTCTTTCCCTGCGCTGAACTAAAGCTCCTGCTTACTCTTTAAGACCAAGAAGCGTTTGTTTCTCTGCACAGAAATTACGTGCCATTGAAATTTTTAAAAAAAAAAGTAAATTAATTCAGTGTACTCGTTGTACATGATTATACTCAATACATGAAGCTAGTTGCAAAATTTGCTTTTGTGAGGTTTTTCTTGGCTCCTTAAGCACCTCTAAGCTTTTGATAAAGTACGTGTCCAAGTTGCCAACCCTGTAGGCTAATTACTTGTTTAAGCATTGTAAGGCCTTTAACAGGGAAGAAACCTTTTGATATTTGATAAGCCTGAATGCTGCAGTGTGGTTAAACTAAGAAGCACGTGTAGAAGCACCAAGGGAAGTCTTCAGCAAATTAAGTAAGTAACTTTAAAACCAAGAACAAACATGAATCTGGAGGACACTTCGGTCATTGAACAACACAACTTGGAAGAAGAATCTCTGAACTTTGAGTTCAAACTCTATTAAGCCCCTATGGTTTCATCTGCGAATTTATTAATCTGCGAATTTATTAAGCTCCCGTGGTTTTTTTCGACTCTATTAAGCCCCCGTGGTTTCATCTGCGAATCTATTAAGCCATCGTGGTTTGTTTCGAATCTATTAAGCCCCCATGGTTTCATCTATGAATCTATTAAGCCCCATTTGAAATTCAAAGCACGGGGCTTAATTGATTCGCAGATGAAACCACATGGGCTTAATAGAGTCAAAAAAAAAGAATGATGGCTTAATAGATTCGCAGATGAAACCACATGGGCTTAATAGAGCCGAAAAAAAGCACGGGGGCTTAATGGATTCGCAGATGAAACCACGTGAGCTTAGAGTAGAAAAAAACCACGGGAGCTTAGTAGGTTCGCAGATAAAACCATAGGGGCTTAATAGAGTTTGAGTTCCTGAACTTTCTACTTCAACTGGGGGGTAGCAGCCAATGATCGTTCCGACGACAACATGAATGGTGCACCAAAAGAATAGTAACCGTTGGATGGTTGCGATACAAGCGGACTAGATATATACTCTCTCCTTCGAACCAACCTTACTACAAAGAGATGTCGTCTCTTAGATTGGTTTCATGATTTGTGCACCTAGTGATCCATTAATACGCGGACAAGATCGACTAGATAAGAGTTAAATATCTTTGATTACCATCTCATCTACAAGCTGTAGATATCCTAATTAACAGTCGATTATTCAAACGAAAGCACAGCACAGCTGTGCTACAATAGAATCCAATAGGAACAACAGCTACTTCTTTTTCTCTCCTCATGGTTGCTTTCACCTTCTCCCTTTAAAGCCCCTTTTCTTTTTTCTGTCCATCGCTTTTTTCCTCTTTTTTCCTTAGTGGCTACTCTTTCTAGTCTTTGAAACGTTTCCCCTCAACCTCACCGCCCTCATAAAGTTGGCGCCCCCTCCCTATAAATACCCACCAAACCCCTTCAAGTATCCTTCCATGTCAAAACAACAACTAATTTCTCCACCCTCAATATCCTCAATACATTTCTATCATCAAAAACACACGTACGTGTACTCTCTATAATCTCAGTGTTTTGTTTCTCTTGTAGAAACATACACATCTCCCTCCCTCTCTCTCTCTCTCTCTCTCTAACCTTAGTTTTTCGCCTTATTTTCCTTCGGTTCGATCTCTTCTTGTAACCGAGCCCTTCAAAGATGAAGAGCAAAGCTTCCACTTTCCTTAAGGACGTTTTCTCCGTCATCACTAGCATAGTGAAGGCCAAGGCCATGGCGGTGAAGAACAAGACCAGCTCCATCAAGACCAGGCTCCTCGTGCTCGGCCTACTCAGGAACAAGAAGGTTCTGATGAGCGCAATCTCACACAAAATCCACGCGCTTATGGGCAAAGAGGGAGGAGGAGGAGGTGGGCACCAAAACGACGAGGATAACAGCCGGGCCATTGTCTTGTACAATGCAGATAGGAACCTGCAGGATTATACCGAGACCGTGGAGGAGGAGGAAGACGACGGCTACCCTGACCTGAGGCACTCGTTATTCGATCTGGATGACGACGATGAGATTGGTGATGGCACTGGGTCGGCGATAGACTTTGTGAAGAACTCTCGAGAGGACGGAGCAGACTTCAGCCTCGAAGACGAGATCGACCTCGTGGCTGATGTTTTTATAAGGAGGTTCCATAGACAGATGAAGATGCAGAAGCTCGAGTCTTTCAAGAGGTACAGAGAGATGCTAGAGAGGAGTGTTTAAGATTTGCGGGTTGGGCCTTGATCGAGGTGATCAATAAGATCATGTTTAGGTTTTAGGGTCTTATGTTTTATGTTTTCTATAGAGTAAAAGATAATCAAAAAAAAAAAGGCCACGTAGCATTTGTCTTAAGAGGAATGCACAGTAGAGGATCCTGATTCTTGAGTGATAAATTTGTATGTATTTTCACTGAACATGCAGTAAGCCTGGAAGTATGTTCCCAAAAGTTACATGTTTCCACATTGTTCCTGTAGTTAACATCAGTTGTCAGTTCCGTACAACAATTTTCTTTTCTTTTCAGATACATCACAGGTGTGCTCAAGAATGTGCCATAAAATCGTAGCAAAGCAAATAAAATGTTCACTGGTGTATATTCATCACGACCTCAGCGAATCTATTTATATTTGATACAGAAATTTTACAGTCAGAATCATGAAGCTATCTGTATGACAGGGAAACGTAAAGCCTGTTCAAGAACTGGGAGTATTTATTATGATGGTAGAGCTAACAATGCAGCAGCCTGTGACTAAAAAATAAACATGCATCTTAAGCACAACAAAGCAACCACTTCAATAGTTAAACAGTAAAGTGAACTGAGAGTTATTAGTGACAGACATTTACAGCACAAAATGTAAAGCATAATGCTTTCAGCACTTTTAACGGAATGACAAAGGTTATGCTTTAGACCTTTGGAGGTAGACCAATAGTATACAGAGAGATGCCATTAGATCCAAAGATCAGAGAGTTGTGGTTGGAAAAATGAGAGCTCCTGACAGCAATTATATGTAATTTGCAAGAAGTCAGAATCGTACTTCGCACCGAAAAACACAAAGTTACTTGTCGATAGGACAATCCCAAATATCAAGCATAATACACATAGATGGCCGAACCTAAATTTCTCAAAGTGAAGATAAATACTTAGATCGTCATAAATAAAGGCAGCCATCTCTTTCACTGTGAAATTGGATGTCTAATCACACCGCGGCTCTCGTCAAGAACAAAGTTGCTGTCCTTGAAATGAGAACTGGAGAAGAATGGTTTCAGATCATAGATTTCATACTCCTGAGCCTGGAACACAAATAATTAAAAAATAAATAAAGTTACGAGTCTGTAGAACGAATATATAATTGACAAAGGGACAAGGAGTTTTGAAAAGTAGAGGATGGTTCTTCATTGATTTACCTTACTCCGTAGCTCTTCCACCTTCACCTCAATATGTGTGAGACGAGCAGTTGATCCAGATACAATTTCTTCAAAATGGATAGCATCCTTCACAAGTGCACGTAGAAGATGCAGGAGTAGATCATTGAAGTCCTTCTTAAATGTCATGTATTTCTTGAAACTCTGCAAGTAAATACAGAATATAAGGTAACTATAACAACAATGATATTTGTCCTATGTGAACCAGCAAGATCCTCAGTTTGTGGGTGGCCTAAGGGTGGCGAATATACCAAAAAAGAAAACAATATAATAATGTTGGCGATGAAATTTTTCTGTAGGACAACTTGAAGCACAAATATTATATTTCTAAAGATACAATACTGTTTACTATCAGAATTTTCTCTTTTTGTGCAAAAGCGGATATATGGATTATAGTGCAACATCTACAAGCCTAAGTAGTTTCTTCGCTACTGGTTCATTGATTAGGAAACCGAAAGAGACTGTCACATGCATGTTTTCAACATTATTCAGTAAGGCATTTCTCACTTGAGTCTCTGCCATCTGACAGCAATGAAAAAAGGAAAGAAAAGAAGAGAACCTAGAACAAGGGGTATGCCAGCCAGTTGTTATAGAGCTTTAAATAGATAAATAAAAACAAAACCCTGTTGCATGATTAAGCTAGAAAAATAGTTGATTCACCCATAGAAAGAGACAGTTGTGCTGCTGTTTAGCAATGAAGCTGATACTAAACTAGATTTGAAATGCAATCTAAAAGATCAATGGGAAGTAAACTCCTAGGGAAGGAAAAGGATGCTCTCCTCATGAAATAAAATCTAAAAGATCAATGGGAAGTAAACTCCAAGGGAAGGAAAAGGATGCTCTCCTCATGAAATAAAATCTAAAATCTTGAGCGCACGTTGTAAATACTTGAATCCGAAAAAAAAAAAGACAATATACTTGGAATAATCACTATATTATAGAACTATTTGTTTAGAAACCCTCAGTACTAACACAAACACTAAGAAAAGAAATCCGGAAGTGAAATTTTCCTCCTACAAATTAGCCACGTTAAATATCTCGACTTCCTAGAGACAAAGAAGTTTGTCAAACCTTTTGCAATGCTTTCTGGACTCCAAATTTCTGAGTCGAGATGAATGACTCTAGCAAAACCCGAATTGCCATGTCCGCATCTTCCTGCGTCACATAACTCCTTAGATGCATTCTTGCATGTGCTTCTGACATCCGAATCATCGATTCAATATGCCTGACTGCTATAGGAACTCCTTGACCATGCTGCATGGGTCATTTGGCAGTTCAATTACAAATTAGGTTCAACAAAGAAAAAGAATAATATTTCATAACTAAACAAGACTTGTGAATCTCACAGATGATTCTCTACGCAGTTCAGTATACACAGTTGCGAGCTTATCCAAATCAGTATCATGAAATTTGGGGAAGATGTTCAACTTCGAATATGTTATGTACTTCTTGAGCATATCTTGAGAAAGTATCTGGACAAATAATTTTCAGATTACACAGTTAGGAAGAGAAATATAAAAATTCACAACTATTCATATGAACACGCTCATAAAAATATTAAATCTGAAGTATTTAAGAAAATAAAACAATACCTCAGAGTCAGTAGCTCCAGCAGATGTCAGTACATCATCCTGGGACATGCTTGCTGGATGATCATCTATATGGGCTCCTTTTGGTTTTGATATGGCATGGCTATCAACAACAAATTTTGCCAGTAGTTCATCGGCAACAGGATCAACTATATCCTGCACTTCAAGGTGTAATACTTAGCCAATTTTCTAAATCTCAAATCATCAAACTTATGATAAATTCACTAAACAAAAAAAGGCAACAAAAATGGGAAATTGACCTTAACAACACAAAGGATATCAAATCGAGATATAATCGGATCTGTGAGTTCCACATTTTGAGTGAATAACTTTGACGAGTCATACCTGATCATACAAAATTTATTGTTCTTGTATCAAAATAAAACAACTTAAAAAGTGCAACAGAGGTAAGTACTTAGTTTTCTTGTTCACCTTCCACCAATCGGATTGGCTGCTGCAATGACACTACAACGAGCTTGGAGAGATGTCACGATTCCTGCCTTTGATATACTGATGCTCTGCTGTTCCATGGCTTCATGAATGCTAACCCTGCACATTAGAATAATAAAATGCCAGGTGAGTGGATTGGAAGGGAGTAACATGTATGGTGAACCCTCACAAAACTAAAAGTTAATCTAACCTGTCCTGGTCATTCATTTTGTCAAACTCGTCAATTAGACAAATTCCTCTGTCAGCAAGGACAAGAGCACCTCCTTCAAGAGTCCACTCCCTTGTCACTGGATCCTTGTGCACTGCTGCTGTAAGACCAACAGCAGAAGCTCCTTTACCCGTAGTGTAAACAGCCCTGTGGCCAGTTTTTTCCACATACCTGTGCAAAATAACGGTAAAAAACCATTAGAATAATTTATAATACGACTGTGAAGAGTTCGCATAGTTCTCTTAATCTTACTTGAGGAACTGCGATTTTGCTGTGCCTGGATCACCCAAGAGAAGAACATTGATGTCCCCCCTTAATCGATGTTTTCCTTTCACGTTTTTCTCTTGCCCACCAAACATGGCAAGTGCTATTGCTGTCTTAATGTCTTCGTGGCCATAAATTGATGGAGCAATGGACTTGACAATCTGTAAATTCCATTATGCATTTTCCTTAAAAAACTGTGTTTGATAAAGCAGCATATGTCCAATCAAGGAAAGTAAAATGATGCAACTGACCCTTTCTCCAATCCTTGGGTCCTTGGACAACTTTTCAATCTCTGCCTTGTCTTCATCAGTAAGTTTGTAAGCAGCAAAAAGGTCCTGCTTCTTGGTGACATAGTTTGCCTCAACCACCGTTGCAAAAACAGGAAACCCATTTTTCGTGTTCAATGATAAGTCAAAGTTGTTAGTGTATATGCCTGTGACCTCCTGAAAATGATAAGATGAAAGAAACCATTAAGGAACCATTTTAGTTGCATGGTAATATATATAGGTCGCAGGTTAATATTTACGATTTCTTCTCCTGGACGAGCACAGTCAATTAGATCATTCAGAAGTATCACTTCCTTGTATCTTGGAAGTCTACCAGCAGGTACAATCCCGGGACTCTCCTGAAGAGTGAGTTTCTGATAGTTCCTATAAATTGTCTACAAAGATGTATCATTTAGGTTAGAAAATGAATTGTTTCAAACCTTATTGACTATAAATACTTGAGAAAAATTCTAACTCATCAAACACTCACCTGCTCTACATTGACAGTGAATGGTCCTTTAGATTGGCATTCAGGGCAGGAACCCACTTTCACTTCAGAATAAGAGTTTTGGAAAAAAGGACCTAAAATCATCCCACATTTGTTGCAGTCATACTTCACCTGCTGTAACTGTGGGAACACACCAGATCTTCGAGTGACAACTCCTCCTATACGAATCATTGTGTTCAAGTGTATCTGCCTGAGGTGCAATAATAGACAAATAATCAAATGGGTCGCAGAGACATTTAGGAAAAATGTACACATTGATGAATTTTTAAATTTACCTGATATTACGTATTTGATCATAAACTGGAAGATTGGTTATTCGGACATAGATTTTCTGATGAATGTTCTTGTAGTTCTCATGCAGATTGAAAACAACACTCTTAGCAACATCTTCAAAAACTTCAAGAACTGATTGAGGTGCATCAGCAAGCCAAATAGCAATATTTGGATGAATATAAATGAACTGCTTGTAATCAATCTCCAAACTACACTTATTAGCTGCACATCAAAGGTTAACAAGAAATAACCAAGTCAAACTTTTGTCAAGAGAAATAAACAACAAATGGCATAAAATAATGAATTGGCTCTTTGATTTCACATTACAATGAGAGACAAGATCCAAAACATACCTAGAACCATCTCGTTTATCAACCGGATATATTCTAAATCTCCATGCTTATTCTTATAAGTGAGCAGGAAGTCTTTAAACTTTCTTGCAATAAATCGCCGCACTTCATCTCTTGTGACCCACTCCCTCAATGTTCCTTGGACACGATACATATTGAGCTCACCATCCTCATCATATTCATCCTAATAGGAATATTTCTAGTTAGTTATTGCATGGCAGTATAACTGAAAAAAATAACAGCTTTATGTACTAAAACTAGAAAAAATAATAATTAATACATCATATGGGTCATCATCTGTTTGATCAGTCATTGGCACATCATCATTCGAGCGTCCGCTCTGTGATCGTCCAGGCGAACTTTGCATTTGGCCGTCACCATCATCATCACTTCTTGCTCCGCTTGGTGGCCTGAAATCAGCTCTGTGCCTCTTTGGGCGCCTGAAGCTACTATCGTCATCTGTGTCTGCAGCAAAAAGATTCAGACAAAAGAATTACAAATAGATAATTCAAATGGCTTCATGGTAGAGCACTAGAGTGTGTAGATAGTTGGATGAAAACATGATATAAATTTCAAATATACTAACATGAAAGAAGCATGTCAAGCTAGTTGCATATGCACACCTATATTTAAATCTAACTGGGTAAAGTGCCTCAAGTTGCGTATAAAATGCCAAAGAAACCAAATCAACTACGCTTCATCAAGAATTAAATTGATAGAGAAGTATACTCTTGCAGAATAATTGGCAAGCATCATGCTAGCAGAACAAGCATTTGAAGGGACAAATCTGGAAGAAACAGCACTATAAGTACTTCGCAGATATTGAACATCGCTTAAATTGGCTAAATAACTAGTGTTGTGCGGGAACTAGATTTGCGAGGACTTAAACAGGCACAAACAAAAACCATTTTTGCAAAAGGGAAGAATGATCATACATGAAAGCAACAACATCAGATAGTGGCTTTCAACTAATAACAAATATAGGATACTAAAATTTATCTATCAATTCACAGAGCACTCCAGTCCATGGGCAATGGTAAGCACTGCAAATTGTTGTTTCAGTTGCAATTTTAATCTACGAGGGTACACATTATTTCTGACAGAAAGATGTTACTCTACTAGACCTAAAGGGGTAATCTTTATTTAAAAGGTTCTTATAATAGCTTAATTTATTTCTTGGACAATATCTTGTGACAAGGTTCAATTGTTCCTCAATTTGCAATGGAATTCTTTGCCCAATTCATTAATCCAGATTCTAAATACCTAGAGAACGAATGCATACTAAAAAAATACCGGGCATTTGCTCCTTATATCAAAAACCCCTCTTTCTCAAAATTTACCAAGCAAAATCAAGTCTTGTCATCACATAGACTAGCACTAACACGAAGGCAGCACGGACTTTGCAATTTAAAGAGTTTACCTTGATCGAGCATTTGCGGGAGCTTCCGCTCTCGCCCGCCACCGCCAGTCCTCACATCCCTAGTATCCAATTCAACCTCGGCCGCCCTTCGATCCGCAATGATCTGATCGAGATCCCTCTCATCCTCCATCGAATCGTCCAGTCCCACGGGCTCATACTGATCTTGCTCATCCAATCTCCGATAATCCCTATACAAAACCGAAACAAAAGTTAGGGCTTTTGAATCGACTGACGACACCATCTAGTTACGGATCTAAACAAAATAGGAAGAAATTAGGGAGGACTGACTCCAGGAAGTTATCATTGTAGAGATCCTCCCCATCCTCCTCCTCCTCGTCGCCGTCGGGGACAGCGTCGTCGTCGGGGATGACGTTGGGATCGACGGCGGCCTCGTCGTCGTCGTCGGAGGACGAGTTGTAGGAGTTGGTCGTCGGAGGGAGGCGGTCGGTGCTGAACCCGGCGGAGGTCGGAGACGACGATGGGTTCTCGGGATCGGCCATCGTGATGCGAGACGACGATCTTGGCTGCTGCTTCTTCTGTTTGTTGAGGGATTTTTGAAATGTGGAGTCGGAGTCCGGCGTCTAAGACGGTGGTGACAGCCGCCTAGGGTTTTTAACGAAAGGGGGTCGAGAGCTTTTTTTTGGCGGGAAGGTTTCGCGCCAAACAATGCCCGCGTGGAGTCTTAGACGGTGGTGATGGATGGGCTATCGGTTTAGATGCAATTCTCATATGATACTCACCCCACGTGTATCCCATATTTGATCCCCATCACAGATATTGTTACTGATACAGATATTCCTTGATAAGAGAAATTCCCACGTAACTCCGTTAAAATCGAGATACAAGAGACTTCATCAATATGTCCGTTGTATCTAAAACGTTGAGATTAGATCTCTTGATCTCAAAATTTACCTCAAATGTAGTAACATAAGGATTAAAATTGTCGCAACTGTACGATCAACACATATTCAGATATTTTAGATACAGATCCGGATATTTCACCACGTATCCATGTCCGACGTTCGCTTGGAACATTTGGAAGTGGAAACTTACTCAAGTGTAATGTTTAAAGCAATAAATTACTTATCTCTTTGTCGTACATCTTAGGGCAGAATCCTGGATGGTATCAAGTATCTCTTACAAAATAACAATGTTAGTCCATCTCTTGTCAGCAGGAAGGCAACTGAACTGAGGCACACACTTGCAAGCTAAGGAATGTGCTAAAATCACTCCATTATTTAGTGTGTTTGTACTTTCAATGGTCGTAAACTCTTTTTTATTCAGTTAATGAAAGTCGGTCATTTTTCTATTGAAAATATAATATCCAATTAGATATAGATCTAAATTTTTCTTACTTTGACATCCGTAGTTTTTTTTTTTTTTTTTGGAAGGAGAAAAACAGGATGAGATATCATGTTCATATATGCGTTAAAATAAAAAGTTAGAGAACATATAAAATTGGGAAAGATTGGTGGTCTTTGCAAAAGGAAATTAGTAAAGTGTCATAACTGCACTAATCTCCTTTACAGAGGCCGCGACCAAACCTCCGAAACTGAAAAAAAAAAAAACTAAGTATATCATTGCTGAACTTTCAGGTATAAAAAACCAACACAAAAGAAAAACAACAGAAACACAAGTAGAGTGAAACTGAAACTGGGTTTATGACTGTTCGCTACTCTAGAGAGCTTCTGGATCAGTTGTCTGCCGATAAGTTATCACCAACTGCATCATTCGCACCTGTTTTTGCAAGCTCCTTCAGTCCCAAGTTGATGGCGGCCTTGTGTAATCTGCTTGAAGCTCTATTTGTTGTTGTTCCTAGCCAGAACAAAGTGTATCTTGCAACAGTTAGTAGCTATTTGCTGAGTGTTGACTTGAATATCATTAAAAATGAGGCTGTTACGGCTTTTCCATATCCACCAACAAAGGCAAAGGAGCATGAATTTCCATAAAACTTTAAGGTTGTAACTGACTACAGACTACAAATTCTATCAAAAGC
>BQKN01000316.1:35802-52439 GCA_022839385.1 Asparagus kiusianus
ATATATATATATTATCATTTTATATATGATTTCTTTATTATTCAATACAAATTAAAGCATACAATTGAACTCTAATGCAAAATGCTTTACTACATTTGGTTAGATCCAAATTTTTGCCATATGTGATTAATAAGGTCATTCTTCAATTGGAGATGCCCATCTTTATCATGAAGTTCGGCTCTAGTGCGAACATGTGCTGCAAATTGTGGCAATACAGTAGTAGTGTATTGAAATGAAGAGCTAGATCCATCGGTGTTTTGTTGATCATATGTAATTCCTTGATTGTACTCATAATTATCTCGTTCATCTTCCACTATCATATTATGCAATATGATACATGCTCTCATGATAGTTGATAAGTCGTCTAAATCCCATAATCGAGCCGGTTCGCGAATGATCTGAAAACGTGACTGGAGCACACCAAATGCACGTTCCACATCTTGACCTAGTTCGTGGAGGGGCGTTATGAACATTGACTCCTCATACTCATGGAGCCTTCTTAAATTTTCTGGAGAATAGAATTGAAAGCTAGAAAATTGGCCAAAAGAAGGCATTGCGTAACCTGAAGGAAAGTGTGGACGTTGATGGTTGGGATCCATTAAAGGTTGTTACGTGACTGGAGCACTCCAACAGTTCCATAAGTTTCTTATCACTCTCATCCATGTATGGTTTTTCCTTAAGCTTCATATATAATTTCATGTTTTTGGTACGTAGCTTAGCTGCCTCCATTGCTTCGTATCGCTCAAGCTCATTCTTTCTAGATGCCTCCATTGCTTCGTATCGTTCAAGCTCATTCTTCCTGAAAGTCATATAGAAGATAGAGATGGTTGGGGTAGGTAAAAATTAATAACTCTTTGGTAGTTGAGGGTTAAAATCTAGTAGGTAGGTGAAAATGTATAATTGAGGGTAGTTGGGTAATTTGAGTAATAAATGAAAATTTTAAACAAAATATTTAACTTTATTAAAAATAAAGAAATAATATTTTTTATTTTTAAAAAATAAATAAGAAAAGTGGATATTGATTTGTAGATAATTTTTTATTATGAAAAATGATAATTTTTATGAAAAAATATATTTACAAATAAACTCTATATCTATAAATTACTAAAAAGAGGAAGAAAGAGGAAGAAAGAAAAAAAAAGAAAAAAAAGATGAAAGCTTTTTTCAAACACCGCGCGGATTTCCAGAAAAAGCATGGGCCCATGTTGAATTTGAGACCGTCTCATTTATTTGAGACAATGGAGTCTCTCTCCATTCTTGGTGGCAAATAAGAGCATCTCCAACAGCTTCACCATTTCTCACTTTTGGAGAATTTAGTTAGGCTTTTGGTTCAACAGGTTCCCCATCTCATTCCCCAAAATAGGGATGGAGGAGAAAAAATAGGGAAGCTTCCCTAAATCTGCAGCAATCTTCAAATTTATTGAGGGAAAAAAAATTCTTTAAAATGGGGAAGCTGTTGGAGTTGGTGTAAAAATAATTTGGAGAATATGACTTTCACTTCCCCATTTTGGAGAAAATTTTAGAGAAGCTGTTGGAGATGCCCTAAGACAACAAATAGGACACTAGTGAGTGTCTCTTTCCAATTAATAAGACTCCATTGCTGATAGTCTTAGTTCTGATAGGAAGCATACTCACGAAATAAATATTTCTTCTCAATTCCATGTAATATTATGGATAAATAGCACTTAAATACCTAATAGTTTCACTCGTTTTGCATTAATATACTCTTTCATGTTTTCCTTGGCATTTATATATACTAAGTTGTTTAAAATCGGCACATTAATTATTACACTCTATTATGCAAACTTGAAAATTTACACCTAAATTCTCATACGACATTTTGGATCAATTATGTGTAAGCGTCATATTGGAACATTTAGGTGAAAATTATGTTTGCATAATAGAGGGTACCAATGTGTAAATTTTAGATGACTTAGGATATATAAATATCACAAAAAGCAAGTGTGGGTATGAAAGTGCAAAGTGAGTGAAACTATGAGGTACTTTTTGTTGTTTAGCGTTATTACGTATAAGCCTTTTAAAACATAACTAAGCTTAAGTATCTTCAAACTAACTAAATATTCTTAATCTTGGTTAGTACTCTGTACTTATTTTCTATTCCTCATTTTAATGCTCAGAATATTTTAGTCATATTGGAGGTCCTTTTCAAAAAAAACTTAAAAGTTTGATATCCAAATAACAATGACATAAGTTGGATTTTTTTTAATTCATAAGTAAAATATTTGAATCCGTATTAACGCAGCTTCTACTTTGAATGATGTTTTTCCAATCTTACTTCTTGGAAATACATAAATAAACAAATACCCCCCCCCCCCCCCCCCCCCACCCCAATAATCATTTGATGATATTTCGAACAATCTGTATGGTATCAATAATGAATTTTATGAACCAATTAGTCTAGCTCAAGATAAGATTCGAGCTCATCATCTCACAATATCATATCATACTTGCTTTAAAAATACGAGTTCAGAAAAAGCTTTCCATGGTTAATATTACCATTCACTATTTTAGATATTTTATTTAAATCATAATCTTAATCATAATTATATCCTATCTGAATCCCATGAATTTAAAGGATTACCATCACACACTTCAAAATAATAAAATTTATAAAAAATAACCCTAAAGTTATAAAAATTTTAAAATTAGAAATGACAAAAAAAAAACCTGAGATTTCGAAACCTATAACTAGTACATATTAAATCTAAACATTATCAGCAGACCGCTAAAATTTTGAATTTTACAAAAATTATCAGCAGACCGCTGAAAATATAAATTTTACAAAAATAATCTAAAGGTTTAATTATGATAAAAAACACCATCAAAATTTTAGAATTGCAAGAAATATTCTGACATTCAAGAAATTATACCAATACATGAAATATGAAAATTACAAGCATCCAACTTAAATTTTAAAATTTTTAGAAAACACTCTCAAAGTTTTAAAATTTGCAAACATGCTCTCAAAAATTCAAAATCATGAAAAAATAACTAAACTTTCAAATTTTAACAAAGAAAAGAGTGGTTGTTTAATATTCTTTTATTAAGATACATAAATTTAACTTCTAATTTAAGGTTTACCCTCTCTTTTTAGCATCTAAATGTAGTCTAATTTTATTTGAAAAGATAAAGGTGGAGAAGAATTGATGTTGGCTCAATAAAAAATAAAGCAGATCGAAGGAATGAAAATGCACAATTTTTTGAATATTTTATAGAATAATTTATTTTTTAAAGTAAATTAGGAATCTTTAGAAGTGATTTTCATGAATTGTTTTTAGTACTTTTATATGCTTACATGGATGCTCTCATCATATAAAAATATAATAGAGTTAGCATAAAATTTTTAATTTATGATTTTCTTAATGCCTATCAAGGATTAGGAACAAACTCCATGTTCTCTTTTGTGTCGTTTTAGCCCACTTTTAACCAATCATCTTATCCTATTAGCTTTAATTATTCATCTTCCTTTTATAACTCTATTTTTTTCAAGTGTTGTTCACTTTTGCAACACTATATTTTCTCAGATCAAGCTTGATTTCATGTCGGTCTAATAATATGATAATTCAAATTGGTTTCAGAGTAAACCGAAAAATATTTAATCATGACAGATAATTCATTTAGCATTATTTTAAGGAAATTTTGACATTTAACAAGATCCACATATAAGCCTGATTTTGTTTGCCCTCTATGGCTTTTATCTCAATATCTAGATTCAGTTGAAAACGCTATTGGAGTATTAATCAATGGGAACATTTTTGCCAGAAGTGGAATAATTTTTACTGTTGGATAATTTTTTGAAGTAGAATATTTTAGTGGGATAATCGGAAGTAATTTTTTAAAGCGGAAACTTTAGTGGAAAAAATTCCAAGTGTAATTACGGATAGTTTGCAATAATCAAGAAGTGTATATGCAATTTGATGATAAGACTACTATTTATATATTTTAAAATTCTATATTATTAACAATAAGTATTTACTTTAGTTTTAATTAATCTTGAAGATATATTGGATAGACTATATGATATTATTATTAAAAACTTTTTTTTGGAATTATTATTGTAATACAAATATTTAAAATAAAAATTTTACATTTTTTTGATCTGTCCGACATCTTTCAATCATCTCTCAATTTTAGTTAAAAATATGAATTTTGTAATTATTTAATTTAAATTAATTATACAATTCTTATACTTAATAAAGCAAAATATGGTGGCAGCGAGTAAGGTGGTGGTGATACCTATGGAGGAGTATGTCTATGCTGAGGACACATGTAGCGTCGATCTCCGCTACATGTGTAAACATGTACATGTATTGTAAAAACCTCCAGCTAAAACAATGCATCGAGTGTTTTAAAAATTTCAAAGCAAATCAAAAACATGAATGTATGAATGTATGGGGCACTTTGCATATCATTTGTTTTTGTACGAAAGTGTATTTGTGCTTATTGTTTATGTTTATATATCTCAACTATGCGTGTATTTTATTATTTCAAATTTCAAGTTTGTTATTATCAAAAGGAGGAGATTGTTAGGACATAATCCGTACAATACTCTTCTTTGAGTAATAACAAACTCTCATTTGGTATTATTGATTATTTGAGATGATATAATACATGTGAAATTGGTATACAAAGTGTACTAGGTGAAACGACGCAAAAATCAGCACGAAAGTTGATTTCAGCCTTGGACCCATCAATGGTCAAGAGGACCCATCAATGGTTAAGGCTCATTGATGGTTTATAGTGAACCAATTACAGATTTCCCAAAGATAGTATTTCAACTCATCAATGGTTTACCGACGCACATTGGTGGTGCTCAGGGACCCATCGACAGTGATGAGCAACCATCAATGATGATGGCGATAAATTGCAAAATTGATGGCTTAATCCCAGGTGTTTATTGATCCCTTTCATCGCTAGCTTCCACTATGCTTAGGATATCTCTTTCGTGGTTGATGAAAGGCTATATAAGATTGAAAGAGATAAAAGAATAGAGCGGTCTAGGGTTTAGAAGTAGAGAGTTTGAAGAGAAAATTTCTAGGGCTTGTTTGAAGAAGATTGAATTGAAGTTTTCAACACTCACAGCCTCAACAAACCCTTGCTCATCAAGCACAACTTCTGTGAATCGTCTTAATAAGGAGAGTTGCCCTTGATTTTATAATCTACACAATCTTTATCAAGCTTCACTTTGATCCATTGAAGGACAGTTTGCTAATCGAAAAGGGCTGTAAGATCTTTCTTATTTTTATGCTTAAACTATGTTTGTTGATTTATTTCAAATTTGTTTTTTTGGCATACTCAAGCCGATGTTAATTGAGGGTTGGGACTAGCTAGAGCTAGGTGTTACTCATTGTAGAGAGTTAGGTTAGATGACTGGTTTCGGATGAATCCCAGGTTGTGGTCTTTGTAAATCTATTACATCAGGTTGTGATTCAGAAAAACTCTTAGCAATGATGAAGTCTCTTCGTAAGCAGAAAGAGTGGATGTTAAATTGTTATTTGAACTACTATAAAATCTTGTATATCATTGGTTCGGTTTTTTTACTTTTATTTTATCTTCTCTGCTGCATATTCTATATTTTTAGCAAAAATTTGTAGCAACCCTACCCTGTTCACCCCTCCTAAGCTTGCAACTCGGATCCAACAAGTAGTATCAGATCCTTGCTAGTCATCTTTAGTGTTGATATTAGTTGGCCCAAAGGCCTGTTACCTAAAGGCCCAATTGCCCTCCTTTATCTTGTGCCCTAGCCCAACTCTAACCTCCCCCTACGCGATAGTACTCAGCCTCTTCCCATCTCCTATCCGATGGTACTCTGTCCCTTCCACTATACATGTGTCCGGTTGGCTGCCGCTACAAGTCCCATCTCTGATCCCTCGAAACCCTAGCCTCTCCCGTGTCGGCTGCCCCCTTCTCTATATCTATCGAAGGGTTTGGTAGTAGCTCGGGGGGGGGGGGGGATGAGAAGATGAAGAAGAGACCTTGAGCTTTGTGCCCTAGCTTGTGTGCGATCCCCACCCTTTGTGAGCTTTGTGCTCTGTGAGCTTTGTGCTCTCACCCCTTTGTGCGAATCCCCTGTCCTCTTTGAGACTGATTGAGATACCAGTGGCGAGTTTCCCTTTCTATCCTTGGTGGTGCACCGGGAAGAAGAAACGAACGTCGCCGCAGGAGTCGTTGTCGCCGCAGGAGTCGTCGTCGTCGCAGATCTGCGACTCTAGAACGTTGGACCACCGCAGGACCCTGCCAGATCGCTGCAGGACCGCCATCGGACCGCCGCGTGGGTGTGGGTAAGGTCGAAACCCTCTCCTAGGGTTTCGCTCAGGTATATCGTCGGAAAACCCAACTTTGCTCAAGAAATTCTATTTTTCGCTTAAGAAATTCTGTTTTTTGTTTTCTTGTTTTTTTTCCTCCGCTGCGATTAAGAGCTGAAATTAAATTTTGCTTGTGCTCGTGCGAAAGAACAAAGAGTCTGAACCCGAGCTTCGTGCTCACCGTTATTCCCAGTTTGTTTGTGCTAGTTGCTTCGCACACTTTGAGCCTGATAAATTTTGAAATTTTTTAGCTATATTTGTATTTTATTTTCTTGAAAAATTGAGTGTTTTTCTGTGTGAAAAATGTCTCCTACTAATCAATATGGTATGGTTCAATATGGTATAATTCCGTTCAACAGAAAATCTGATTTTAGCATTTGGAAACAAAAAATAAAATGCATCTTAATTCAACAGAAGTCTTTTAAGGCTATTGGTCAGACTTATTTGACTTCTGACACTGAAGAAAAAAGGGTTGAAATGAACGAAAATGCTTATTCCACAATTTATTTGAACTTATCTGACTCTGTGCTTAGAAAAGTTGGAATTATGGAATCTGCTAAAACCCTTTGGGATAAACTTGAAGAACTCTATACTGAAACCTCTTTGCCCAGTAAAATATTTTTGCTTGAAAAATTTTTTAAATTTAGATTGGATATGTCTAAATACATTAAGGAGAACCTAGATGTTTTTACAAAACTTATTTCTGATATTAAGTTAACTGGTGATAAACATATAGACGAATATACTTCTATTGTTCTTCTGAATGCTATTACTGACTCATATAGTGATGTGAAATCTGCTATTAAATATGGTAGAGATGAGATTACCCTTGACATAGTGGTCAATGGTCTTAAGAGTAAGGAATTAGATTTAAAACATTTTGGGGGAAATAAAAATTCTGGTGAGGTTATGCATGTGAGGGGTAAGCCTCAGAATAGGTCTAATAACCAAAAGAATGCTAGTAATGGGGAATCAAGTAGGAGAAAGTTCGAAAATGGAAGGGGTAGATCTAAGTCTAGGTTTAAAGTTAAAAAATGCTATAATTATCATGAAACTGGTCACTTTATTAAAGATTGTCCTAAACCTAAGAAAAATCAGCAAAATAATCATGCTAATATGGCTGTCTGTGAGGAAAAAATGGGTGAAATTTTTATGATCAATAATCTGTGTGATTATGCATATTTGAACTCTGTGTTATCTGATCCTTTGTGTAAATCAAATTGGCTGGTAGACTCTGGTTGTACTTTTCATATGACTCCTTTTAAAAACTTATTTTCAAACTACAAGAAAATAGAGAATGACTTTGTGTCAATGGCAAATGAAAAGAAATGCAATGTTTTAGGAACTGGTGATGTATGCCTTAGGTTTTTTTCTGGTTCTGTGTTTACTTTGAAAAATGTTAGGCATGCTCCTGATTTACGTTATAACTTAATTTCTTGTGCATCTCTAGAAAATGATGGTTTGGAGGGAAAATGGGGTTATGAAAATTATGAAAGGATCTCTTGTTGTTTTTACTGCTGAAAAACAAAATAATTTGTATGTTTGTCATGCTGAACCTGTGCTTGATTCTGTTAACTCTATGATAGGTGATAAATCTGTTTTATGGCATAATAGATTAGGTCACATGAGTGACAAAGGATTAGAACTTTTGCATAAAGGATGTCACTTTGGTAGTGATAAAATATCCTCCATCCATTTTTGTGAAGCTTGTGTGTTAGGAAAACAACATAGGGTTAGTTTTCCTACTTCTTCCTTTCCTAATCAGTCTAAGTGCACTAGTGTACTTGAATATTTGCATGCTGATGTGTGGGATCCCTCTAGTGTGCCTACGCATGAAGGGAACCAATATTTTCTTTCCATAATTGATGATTATTCTAGAAAAGTTTGGGTTTTGCTCATGAAGCAAAAATCTAAAGTTTTTGATAAATTTAAAAATTGGAAAATTATGATTGAAAACCAAACGGGAAAGAAAATTAAAACTCTTAGAACAGACAATGGTCTTGAGTTTTGTAACAAACAATTGAATGAATTGTGTACTACTTAGGGTATTAAAATGTATAAATCTGTTCCCTACACACCCCAGCAGAATGGAGTTGCTGAAATGATGAATAGACCTCTCTTAGAAAAGGTGAGGGCTATGTTGGCCATATCTGGGCTCTCCAAGAAGTTCTAGGGAGAAGCTGTTTGTACTGCGGCCTATTTGATTAATAGGTCTCCTTCTGTTCCTTTAGGAGGGAAATACCCTGAATTTGTGTTCACGGGCAAACCTCTTGATTTAAATAATTTAAGAATTTTCGGGAGTGCTGGCTATGTGCATCAAAAGATTGATAAGTTAGAACCTAGATCTAAAAAATATGTTTTTTAGGATACCCTGAAGGGGTAAAAGGTTATAGGCTTTGGAATAAGAGTGAACTGGGGTTTAAGGTAGTAATAAGTAGAGATGTTGTTTTTAATAAAAATGAATTTCCTTGTTTACCTTTACATGTCCCTATTCCTGAAAGTGATGCTCCAAATGAGGTGGAGCAAATGCCTATTATTAATCAACCTAAATCACCTCCTGAAGAAAATTTGAATGATATAATTATTGAAAATCAAGATGAGATTATTCCAAATGAGGTGGAGCATAATATGCAGGAAATAGATAACATGCATGATTATCAACTAACTAGGGATAGAAATAAAAGAACCATTAGGAAACCTGAAAGATATAAAGATTGCAATTTGATTGATTGTAATATGTCTGAGTTTGTCTTTAATGTGGTTGAATCCCTTGAGTACAATGAACCTAAGACTTATAGAGAAGCATTAAAATCTAAATATGCTGAAGAATGGATTAGTGCTATGAAGAGTGAGATGGAATCCCTAAGAATTAACCAAACATGGAAACTTGTTCCTAAACCCGCTAGTTGTTCTGTAGTGGACTGTAAGTGGCTGTTTAAGGTGAAACAAGAATCTGAAAGTGTTAGGTTTAAGGCTAGGTTAGTAGTTAAGGGATTTACTCAAAAGGAGAGAATTGATTATGCTAAAATTTTTGCTCCTATTGTCAAATTCACTACTGTTATAATTATGCTTGCTTTAGTTGCTAATTTTAATTGGTAATTAAAACAATTGGATGTAACTACTGCTTTCTTGCATGGTGATCTTGATAAAAATATTTATATGCATCAACCTTAAGGCTTTGTGGACCCTAAATTACCCGATCATGTGTGTTTGTTAAAAAGGCTTTGTATGGTTTAAAACAATCACCTAGGCAATGGAATATTAGATTTGATAAATGCATGCAATCTTTAAAGTTTAAAAGGAGTTTTGTTGATCATTGCCTGTATTATAAAAATATAGACTCTGTGCATGTATTTCTTGTAATTTATGTGGATGGCATGTTAATTGTTAGTCCTTGTTTGAAGTCTATTGAGCATAATGTTCAAAAATTTCTTTGTAAAAATTTTGACATGAAAGACTTAGGTGATACTAAAAGAATCCTAGGCATGAATATTTAGGGACAAAAACAAATCTACTCTAGTTTTAAACCAAAGCTCATATGTTAAAAAAATTTTGAGTAAATTCTCTATGTCTGATGCCAAATCTGTGAATGTGCCTCTTGCTTCCCATTTTGTGTTAAGTAAGGATCAGTCCCCCAAGACTGAAACTGAAATAAATGATATGAAGAAGGTGCCATATTCGAATGCTATAGGATCGGTCATGTATCTCATAGTTAGTACTAAATCTGACATTGCATATGCGGTTAGTTGTTTGAGTAGATACATGTCAAACCCTGGTATGCCTCATTGGAATGCCTTGAAGTGGCTTTTAAGATATTTGAAATCCTCTGTGGATGTAGGATTAACCTTCTCTAAGTGTTCTGAAGGTGTTAAACTTGTTGGCTATGTAGATTCCAATTATGCAAATGATAGAGATAATAGAAAATCTACTACTTCCTATGTGTTTACTTTGTGTGGCTCTTGCATAAGTTGGAAATCTCAATTATAACCCATTGTTGCTTTATCTACTACTGAATCTGAGTATGTTGCTACCACTGAAGCTTTTAAAGAAGCTATTTGGCTTAGGGGCCTTATATCTGAAATTGGTTTTCTTGATAAAAATATGGTTGTATTTTCTGATAGTCAATTTGCTATTCAACTTTGCAAAAATCCTATTTTTCATGATAGAACTAAACATATTGATGTTAGATTTTATTACATTCGGGATATAGTCGAAAAGGGTATTGTCAAGTTAGAGAAAATTGCCTCAGAATTTAATCCTGCTGACATGGGTACTAAGTGTTTGCCTGCTAAAAAATTTATCTCGTGTCAAAGAATCTTGAATTTGATTTTGGGTAATTTTCTTTTGCTTTGTGTGTTGCCTTTGTGGCCTATTAACTTGCTTTGTGCTTGTTAGCAGCTTTGTGATTTTTTCCCTTTGAACTCGATGACCATTTGGTAGAGTTCGGTCCTTTGTGGATTTGGTATGCTTGGTGATCTTACCCCGATCTTTGTGATCCGAGTTTACTTTGTGTATTCTCTTCCATTGCTTGTATCTTCTTTGTGATCATACAAGTAATGATTTGGCGATGATGAGTCCTGCAGTTTCCTGTTTTTTCTCAGTGCACTACCTTAGGCCAAAGGTGAAGATTGTTGATATTAGTTGGCCCAAAGGCCCAGTTGCCCTCCTTTATCTTATGCCCTAGCCCAACTCTAACCTCCCCCTACGCGATAGTACTCAGCCTCTTCCCACCTCCTATCCGATGGTACTCTATCCCTTCCATCATACATGTGTCCAGTTGGCTGCCGCTGCCAGTCTCATCTCTGATCCCTCGAAACCCTAGCCTCTCTCCCGTGTCGGCTGCCCCCTTCTCTATATCTATCGAAGGGTTTGGTAGTAGCTCAGGGGGGATGAGAAGATGAATAAGAGACCTGGAGCTTTGTGCCCTAGCTTGTGTGTGATCCTTACCATCTGTGAGCTTTGTGCTCCTGTGAGCTTTGTGCTCTCACCCCTTTGTGCGAATCCCCTTTCCTCTTTGAGACTGATTGAGATACCAGTGGCGAGTTCCCCTTTGTGTCCTTGGTGGTACACCGGGAAGAAGAAGGATTGTTTGATCAGGCTTCTGAGCCAAATATCATCGACGACGACACTCAACATTTAGGATTCACAACCTAGGGTAGAGATGTCTAGTACCGCCATAACGGTTTTCCGTGAGGGATACGCTATGAACCAACCCTCACTTGTTAATGAAACAAAATACACCTACAGGAAAGTGCGTATGGGAGACTTTATTGTCCACAAATTTTGATGTTTAGTGTAGTATAGAAAACAATTATAGTGAACACGCTGCCATTGTAAAAAATGTTAATGTTATCACCCCAATAGACAAGTGCACACCCTCTAATGAAAAGTTTTATTCTTTAAATACAAAAGCTATAATTTTTTTTGTTATTCTTTAATTGCTGAAGAATTTAACTGTGTGTCAAATTGTTCCACTGGGCAAGAAATTTGGAAATTTTTAAAAGTTACACACGAGGAAACTTCAGAGGTGAAAGATGTGAAACTTACGATACTTGTTAGAAAGTATGAAAATTTCAAGATGAAGGTTCCGGAGTGTATTCATGGACATTGTGAACATATCGAAAGCTTTGAAAAAAGAGTACCACAACAAAAAAACTTTGTAGAAAAAATCTTCATTCTCTTTCTACCGATTGGAAACCAAAGGCAACAACTATTGAAGAATTATAAATTTTTTTCTAATTTAACTCTTGAAGATCTTGTAGGTAATCTTCTCACGTATGAAATTCAATTGTGTGTGTGTGTGTGAGAGAGAGAGAGAGAGAGAGGTTTTTTCGAAATGATTCAAAGAAGAAGTCGTTAGCCCTGAAGGCTAAGAAGGAAAAAATCTCAACCCGAGAAGAACAAAGAATCAAGTTCATACTGTGATGGAGAGAGTGAGATGGGATTGGTAGCGAAAGAATTCAAATCTTTTTTAAAGACAATATATCAGCAAACATTAATTTATGCACAATAAATAGAATCAGAATTACACCAATGTGAGGAAAAATAAATATGAAAATTCAGATTCTGATATTATTTTTTTTCGTTGTAGGAAATTCAAAAACGAACGTGCTCTTAATAAAAGTGACTATACAAGGAAGAATAAGAGCTTCATGGCAACGCAGAGGGATTTCTCAAGTGATGATGAAGAATCAGAAAATTACTTGACCACGAACGATAGAAGTCAATGTCTTACGGCTAATGTCCACATCTCAAAAGATTTAGAGGATGGAAGTTCAGATAAGGAAGTTCAATAGAGAGCCAAGGAGCATGAAATTAAGCACACGGTGACAATCACCGAGTGATCGTGGCCCTACAAATTTGTTCGGCTGTCATCCTTTTCTGGCTCTCTTGTCAATCTGCTCTTTCGAGTCTTCGGCCAAACTGATTTATGAGAACAAATGTGGTTTAAGTCCTGGTCCTAGTTTGGGAAATGAAAATAACTGGACGAGGACTTGACTGGTTTTGTTAGGAAAATTTTTTGGCCTTGAACATCCCCAAGTAAACCGGCTGGGTTTGTCCATTTTGCCAACTAGCTGGTCCTGAGTAAAATTTACATTCTTGCTCAGTTGTTAATCGATAATGTTCACCGTGGAAACACTGGCAAAAATAGATACACTTAATACAAAAAAAAAAAAAAACAAATACTTGCTTGTAATTTGAGGCTTAAATGAATACGAGCACGTTCCATTCCCCTTACCCAAAAATTCAATACGCTCAAAGATCTACATACAACTCAATACAGGTGCGGCTTCCTCTTCCAAACGCAAGTGCATAAACAAAATTGTGACAGCACGTGTTCATAACATACATATGAAAAAGAACTATCGAAGAAAAATTTATGTCCCTTAAAACTTTCCATAATTACAGTGTAAACTTTGTGGTGTAGTAAGTTTTACACAGGTAAAGATGAACAGCACGAATTTAACAAGAACGAGAAGGAAAGGGAAACGGTGGCAATTATAAGAGTGAAATGAAGCAGTACCGTTAATAGATATCGCTTCTTTGCTGGCTCTCACAATGCCTACACCCTTCAATCCTTCGCAAACTCTCGAGATGGACTGAACAAACCACGAGGCAAAACAACTCTATTACCAGCCAACATTTGATCCCTTAACTTTTTAACTGATATATATCTCTCAGTATGTTGATCCAACTTCTCAACATATCCTTTATTATTCTCCATGTTCAGCTCAATACAGTGCAAGTCTCTCTCACTCTCGAGCTCTCTAACTCCCTTGGCTAACTCCAATCCGAGGCTTTTGTTGAGTCTTTCTGCTCTCCTTCTTGATTTCTTCTCTGATTCGAGCTGCTCTATGAAGGTCTTGATTCTTTCTTGCTCTTTGATTTTCCATGACGATTTCTCTTGCTTGAATTGTTTTTTGAGGCAGCTGATTTCATTTTGGTTCACTTTTTGTTCTTGGATGAGATGTTCTACTTGAGATCGGGCTTGATCAAGTTCAGCATGAAGGGCGGAGAATAGAGAGAGGGCATACGAGTGATGGTCTTCTAGTCCCCAGATTCTGTCGAGGAGCTTGAGAAGCTCTTTGGAAGATGTCAGAATGTTTTTGAGGTTTTTTAACCCGGTTTTTGTTCCCATGGTCGAGCGTTTGGGAGTGAGTCCCCGAGAATGTGCATCAGCCTGCAATAGAATAAGTGGACGAAGGAGAGGAAAAATAAGCTATTGGAAGTTTCTACCTCTACCATAACATTAACAAGTTATGATGTACTATAAGATGCAATAAACTAGCACAGACGCATTGCCTTGTTTGTATCTTTTTCTTGTTGCATAGTTGAACAAGATTATGAGTGCAAATATCGTCAAGATATCAAACTCATTATCAATATCTGATAAGGAATCCGGACTTAAATCAGATATTTACTTGGTCATATTGGACACGAATGAAGTTTAGGGGGGAGAAAATGAGTTGAAGTTCAATTTTTAGTGGACATTCCAGTGGAAAGATTCATTATGTTACGGTATGTAATTTGAAATTCGAATGTGTGTGGGGATGTCATTATTGCACGTAACAGATGTGCTTTAGTTCATGATATTCTGTGTATTTTGATAAGATGCAATAATTCACGATTGAATTGACAGAATTCTCCCTTTAATCCACCACTCAATTAGAAATTAACGGGGAAACATTATTGCAGATTTTTTAAAAGAGAGATTTCTACACTAATCCTAATTAGTTTTGTACAGATTGTCTTGAAAATTTGATAATAGTTCCTCTGACTAGATTATAGTCGCAGAAGCTTGTTAAGCCAGAATCTAGAAATCCAAGCAGACTTAAAATTCAGCTCTCTGCGAAAATGCATTTACTGGACATTCAAGAGCATAAAAGATGCTCCTATAAGTCAAAAAATAAAGCTCGCTAGAACAAAACAACATCTAAATTTTTCCTGTTATGACAGTTTTGAGAAACACTTTATGAAATTAAAATTGTCTCGGTTAAATAGTCAACGTACTTAATATCTGATTCGAAATCATCATCCGGTCTTTTCGAATCAAATTAAGGGAAAAGTAGTCGGTGCAAGGCTCTTAGCAGATGCACAAGGTTTTCAATAACCTAACATCATCTAGGCACAACATAGTTGAACAAGGTTCAAGTTCAAATGCCTTAACTTTTTAGTATTTTACTTCATTTCATCTGGTATTCATGCGCCTATTGTTCATATTTCATATATTGATAAAACTACTTGACAGGCTTTTTGCCTTAATAGTCCAAATTCCTATTGACGATCCATACAAAGACCTGAGCTTCAGGAAAGAACAATTCTTTTATTTAGTCCCCTGAGATCCTAACCTTCCATAACTAAAGGAATTTTCAGTGGTACATATTGTTGGCAACAACTAAGTGGAAAAAGCATGTTGACCGCTATCATTCAGCTTCTTCGATACTTATGATTGTGCATAAACTAATAACTAATATAGCGCATGTTAGGTACACGCAAAGAAAATGACAGAAACACCTCTGATATCAGGACACACTCCGTTTCACAGTATAATAAGTAGGGACTACCTAAACAAGTCACTAGAGAATGAAAGTTTGCTCATAAAAAAAAGTACTATTAAGTGCTCAAAAAATGGGGAAATCAAAATTCATAAAGCTTCATGCCCACGTTCATCGATCACAAGATAAAGTGATACTCAATTTTCATGCCCATGTTCAACAAAGAAATAACTGAAAATTCTACCTAAAAAGCATTAGGAAAAATTGGAAAAAAAGGGAGTGGAACTGAGATACCTCCATCAAACTAGAACTACTTAGCCAGTCCAAAGCTCTGTGATTTCTGCCCTTGCACCGAACTCTCTGAGAAGCAATCGGCATTATTCTCCTATAACTCCCAGACCTTGATCTATCCCTCCTCTTTCATAAATCAACAAAAGATGAATTAAACTCAGAACCAATAATATCTAAACCAAAATATTCAATGCTGACCTCAGAACCAGGACTATGAGAAGGATCAGATAACCGATGAGGGCGAGACCTCACCATCTTCCTAGACCTCCGAGTCGACAAGCTCTCGCTGAACCTTGGTGAAGGAATTTCATTCAATTCCCACAGAGCACTCGCAAGTTTCCTGGCTGACACGGGGCCATTTCGTCGAGATGATTCAAAAATCTTCGAACTGGCCGATGGTGATTTTGGGTTCATCCTCCGTTTAGGAGGAGCAGTGGTGGATGCACCCTTCTCACTGACCATAATAGCTCGCTTAAGCCGATAACTTTGCAGCAGAGAAGATGATGCTGAAGAAGAGGAAGAGACCCTTTTCCTGATCTTGGATGTCCCATATATAAACCTCTCGTCAGCTTGATTTTGCCTTGGCATTATATGGTTGTAAAATTTTCTGCTGAGAAAGTAACAATGAAAAAAAAAATTGATAAAAAGCTTCGGTGAATTCACAGGAGGAAAAAGGTAAGAAATTGAGCTTACATTACAAGTTGGGGTGTTTGTGAAAGAAGGGTCGACAGAGTTTTACATGAAATGTGCTGATTACAATAAAAATATAAAGGCAATTACCGTTTTAAATTATGACTAGTTACCAAATGATGGGAACCTAGATGAAAACATTTAGCAAAGTTGAGATGAGCCCATGAAAGTCAATCAAATTTCTGCTTGAAAACACCAAAATACTAAGCTAGACTTTGAATGCAAAATGGGTTTTTGTAACTATTTTTTCCCCCGACGAATTAAAAGCAAAATAATTGGTGGGCATTTTCTTTAGTAACTACTATAATTAGAATCTAAATGCCAAAAAAAAAAA
>BQKN01000316.1:68774-87220 GCA_022839385.1 Asparagus kiusianus
TATATATATATATATATTCTTGTTTTGTCTACTTTTCACTTATATACCCCCACTTTTATTTAATAGCAAGAAAATATCTCATAGTTTTTTTAACTTGTACTTATACACCCTCTTATATACTCTAAAGCTATTAAAAAATTTGCGCTTAAATACCTAAAAGTTTAAATCTGGCACTTAAATACCAGAAAATTTTTAAAACTTGCACTTAAATACCTTCAGGTTTGCATAACCGAGGGTATTTATGTGCCAGTTTTTAAAACTTTATGGTACTTAAGTACTAGTTGTCAAAACTTTGGAGTATTTAAGTTCCACCACAAAAAGTGAGGGCGTATAGTGCAAGTTTAAAAAACTTTAAGGTATTTATTTTGCTACCACCACATATAAGTTGGGTGTATATAAGTAAAAAGTGGTGAAATAATAGGGTATATAAAGTTATTTGGCCTTACAAAAGGGCTACATCCGTGAGTTTTTCCTCTTTAAAAGAACAGGGCTTCAACCACTCAAAAATAACTAAAAGAAAAGGCAAAAGAATGTATTATTGAACCATGCAACTTACGTGCAGGATCAAAGCCTAACCTATTCTCAGATACATATATATAGCTTTCCGAAAACCAAATAAAGTGAGAAAATATCAAGCTAAATGCTGAGATCTGCCATTACCAAATAATAACTCATTTATTTAAATATGTATCTCTCCGACAACAGAATAAATAGAAGAAAAAAATATCACTCTAAATGCCGACGTTACATTATGAATATTGACTTATACATGTGTGCTCAACCTATAACACTAAAACAATACAAAATTTGTTAAGCTCTCTTGTCTCAGCATATGCTTCAAGGGCTTCTATTAGCTCCAACGTAAAAATTTCTCCATTATTTTACATCTGGAATTATGAACCACGCTCAAATACTCGAGTCACAACACCAACTGCAACGGTATTTCCAGAAGATCGAAGGAATACCCTTCCAAGGGCTCGACATTTTGAGAACTCTTCGACACAAACTGCTTCATCCAAAGCCACCTGTATATAGGAACAACCTCTTATCAGTACAAACATGAAGGTAGAGTTTACTGTTTCAAAAGGGTACCATTTGGCATTTCAAATGTGATACCAATGATTATCAAATGGGGCAAGTTTCCATAAATGAGCAAGGAAATTGTTTTGTTCGACTTACCTCAATAACAGCACTTTGTTTGGCTTTGAGGATGCGCGGTAATTTCTTAGAGACCTTCCCGGTTTTTGGATCAAGGAGAGAGATTATCTTAACTACTCTTGCTGCCTCCTTTGCATGGTGAATATGAAACTCAACCTGCAATTTTTGCTTATCTATAAGATCGATGATAGAGGTTGATAAGACTATAATGAGAAAGAATCAATTGAGATGGTTTGACCAAGTGCAACAAACACCAATAAATGTACCAAATAGAAGAGGTCATAATATTATAATTAATGAAGCAAGGAGGACAAGAGGTGTGACATAAAAAGAACTTCATAGAGGGGAAAAAATGATATATGGCGGTTTAACTTATTGCTGGAGATATCAATTACAATCCTAATTAGCGAAGATTTTAAGGAAAAACGGTTAAGCTACTTAACCCATTTAGAAGAAAGAAGCATTTAATTCGTTATCCCGTTATGTTATTATAATCCTTGTGGTCTTTGTTTCAGAAGAGAGGATTATTACTAACTTTTTTTTTAAATAAATAAAGAGGTTATTTCTTTAACCAAAAGGCAGATTAACAAACACCTCATTTCAAAGTCATAAACTTTTCTTAAGCCGTCTAGAGGGAATATTTTAATCCCTTTATAATGTTTGCAGATAGCAAATTAAGCCAGGTTAACTTACTATACACCGTGTCAAATAAAATTGTGTTTGCAGGTTAAGGAGGGTTAATTGTACTAAATCCCCTCACTTCGTCAAATGACGCCTAATAAAACCGAACACAGAAGAATAAGATTCATGTAGCCGAACCCAAAAAAATTTCAATAAAGAATATTTTGTTGTTGTTATAAAAGATCACTAATAGACTTGATATGATCATGTGAGGGGCTGATCACCTGAGATCCAATTAGAATTGGTACAGTAATGTCCAAGACAATAATCCTCAACTCCAAAGAGGTCGCTACAGCAACAGGAAAATCAGGGTGGCACAGCACGCCACCTGGCATTACATGGCTCCAGTCAATTCCCTGCAAACTGATAGCGACGTTGTCCCCAGCTCGTGCTACAGAACAAGCATATGAGTCACGCTCAATAGATCGCACAGTAGCCAACTCTCCTGAAGGCATCAACAAAACCTGCAATCACCCCAAATCGTCAACACAGGTCCACATAATAGCTGCTAAATGCACCAATTAGGAGAAGTAATAAGACTATAGTGTATGCGCTTAAAGTACCCGAAAGTTTACTCTATTTTTAACTTTGATACACCAAAGGTTTTTTGCCCAAAACATACCCCCAAAGTCTACCTCATTTTTAAGTTTTAACATTGATACCCCAAATCCTTGACAAAAATTTAACTTTGATCCCCCAAACATTAACAAAAATTTAACAGAAGTTATATGTTTGGGGTATCAAAGTTAAATCTTGTGGATCTTTGGTGTATTTTGTTGGCAAACTAAAACTTAGGGGTATCAACTTTGTTTTTTTTTAACAAAAACTTTGGGGTATTAAAGTTAATGGTGTAACTTTTGGGGTATTTTAAGTGCAAATGAAAACTGGAGCAGGACTAAGAGAACTTGGGGTGAAATAGCCAGTTGAAAACATTAGAGGATGCCTTTTCCCACTAAAACCACAAAGGTTTGTCAGTTGTCGTTCTCTTTGGTTGTGAATGAAATGTTTTCTATTCTATTATTTTCCGCTTTCCATTTTTGTTTTGATGCATAAGATCAACCAAAATGAGCTTTTCATAAGTCCAATATATGCCTAGGCAATGAAATGATAAACAAATTTAAATTGACAACATAAAAAACAAAGACATCTTAACATGGATGAAATTAGCCAAGTTATCAAAAGAAAAGAAAGAACAGAATTTTCAATCAAAGAGAATCCAATGTGTTGTGATAGAGGGCATACTATGAGCTGACAGTAGCCCAGAGACCAATCCTAAACTGATAATAAGACAATCAGAGCCGAAGTTTTAATTTTATGTACTGCATTGTCATTGTTATTTCTTATTTACTGCTTTAGACTTTGCCGTATTATTGTTTATCTTTCAGCTAACTTTGACTTTTGTTAACAAGTCAGTAAGTTGTCTACAAAGTTGTTCTCGAGGAGAAAATGAGTCCTCGCCAGTAAGATGAAGTATACTATACATAAATTATAACAAGAAAAACACATAGGTACATCAAATGATCTTTATAAACCAGAATACTGTTTGCAAGAACAAAATAAAGGAGAAAACAGAATGTAAGAAAAGTTATAAAAATAAATAACTAAAAAAAGTAGCTACTTCGCGATTATATATGCCAATAATCAAAAAATCCCATGTTATAAATAAGCAATTGAAACAGACTGCACAATTTAAGCAAGAACAGCAGAACGATCAGAAAATCCATAACCATGCAAACAGAGAGATGAAAGTACAGCCAGGGAAAAAAATAAAAAAAGATAAAATGAGAACAGGAAAATAAATGACCTTTGAACCATTTTTAACAGCACCGGCCTCAAGCTTCCCACTGGCAGCAAGCTGCCCCTGTGATTGAAACTTGGTCACATCACAGATAGGCATACGAAGTGGCTTTGAAATATCCCGCAGGGGAGGTTGCAGGGAATCTATTGCATCCAATAGGCACAGCCCCTGAAACCTACAAAATTGACGCATGATAATATAGTCCATAAGAAGAACCTCTGGCATAAGAAATAACCCAACCGATCTGAAATAACCAATTGGAGTTTTTTGAAGAAAATGGTAACGAATTCATCAATTTAAATTAATTGTGTGTCTGGAAGGCCAAGATGGCATGCGTCTAGACCATTTTTTAGGGCCTAAATATCTGCCATAGTACTAGTGCTTCAAAATCAATATTATTTTAAAGAAAACTCCCGTTTTTACAAACATGGCTCAGTTTTACTTCCTAAGATGGGTTAAGCTAATAACCACTTCCATGGCAAATATTGCATGCCAAGCCATAAATACTATAGAATATTCAAAAAAAGATTCTGCACATCTAGAGATGCAATAAATATTAATAGATATATTTCAAGTTGAGAAAATATTAATGTCTGTTTACATATATTTCAAGGTGAGAAAAATATAGAGAAGAGTTACTCATTAACTGGATCTTACCAAGATATCAAACGCTTGTCTGAAGCACTTGACACCAAATTCTGATTTTCCATGGCACTAAGTGGAACCCAAGTGACAGATGATTCCTTGAATCCACAGGAACGGAGGAAAGAACCAAGTTGCAATTTAATAAAATCAAATCTTTCCTTAGAGAATTCCACGGTATCCATCTTATTGACAGCAACAATAAGTTGCTCGACACCAAAACTCCGAATAAGTTGAGCATGTTCCTTTGTTTGTCCAATGCCAATACCATCCATACCTGCTTCAAAGGATCCTTTGGAAGCATCAACAACAAGAACAGCAGCATCTGCTTGTGTAGCACCGGATATCATATTTGATACAAAATCTTTATGTCCTGGGGAATCCAGCAAAACCACCCGGTACTTTTTGGAGTCAAAATATGCAACAGCCACTGTCATTGTTACACCCCTTTCCCTCTCTTCAGAACTTTCATCCATCGCCCATGCATAAGCAAATGATCCCTTTCCCTGCAGTTGCAAATCATTGTACAATGATTAAACCATGTTCAGCAACTAAAAAAAAATTAGAATAGATTTGTTGTTTAAGCTGCTGAGAATGCTGAATGCCAATTGAGCAAGCTGGGCTAGAAAATGAGTTGCAATGTTAAAGGTTATCAGATAATAAACATTCTGCTGTAAGTTCCCCTAGACTGCCCTATGCTAAACTCAGCCCATGCAGCTCTGGAGTCCCTCTATGAGCCATGACAGAGTGTGCAATAAGCTAATAGTGTATCTGCGAGTATATAACATACCATTTGTTTCGCCTCCTTCTCGTATTTGTGCATTTCTTTCTTAGATATTCGACCCAATAGATGTAGCAGCCTACCTGATAATGTGGATTTCCCAGAATCAACATGGCCCACCTGATAAAATTGTTGACAATATGATTCAAGTTAAATAACTAATATGTACACATATTCTGATGAATTGTGGAGCATAGCTCACTAGGCTAACCCAAAGAATTTACTTACTATTGCAAGATTCAACTGATTGAAGAGTCCTTGCTCTTGGTAATTCAACATCCATTTCTCTGGCGTATAGTCAACCTTGCTTGTTATGCTATGTGGAATATCAGTTTTCTCCCTGACCCTGCTCTCAGATCCATTGGGAGGCCTCGGTTCAGATAAAGACCCAGAAGAACTGCTTGGTATTCCATTATCATTTCTAATACTTGTGAAAGTATCGTCCAACTTCACATTGTCGAGCTTGCCAGGTAGACCCTGTGGCATCTCTCTTTTCTCCCTGATATTGCTGCTCTCATTTCCATTCTGATGACTCGGTTTAGGTAAAGATCCAGATGAACTTCTTGGTACTTCATTGGGTGAAATACTAGTAGATGCTGAAAGAATACACAGGAACTGTTAGTGATGCTTATGGTTGTGAGGAATCTGTCAACTAAATATTTGCATGGTAATAAAATAGGAAAAAAAGAATTGGCAACTGCATTCGCGTCTGCAGAGGAAAATCAGAAATCTTGTGTAATTAAGAATGATCAACTCACAAGGTTCTTTGTAGTTAGGAACGGCAGCTTCCCTATGGTTGCCTAAATCAACAGAGGAATCTTGACAAGCTCCACACATGTCGCAAGATAATGAGCTTCCGTCATTATCATACGTGCAAATTGAACAACGCCAAAGCTCAGACTTCCTAGCTGTCTTATCTTTCAGGGATGGCTTTTTTCCTGTTACAGCAAGAAGCAGCATGAGCAGACAAGACAAAGAGATTCAAACTCTGTTATGACATTTACTTACCATAAGTCATAGCCTATGCAAGCAAGAAAAGAACCAAAATATTTTTTTCCCTCTCCCAATTATAATTATATCTATAAACAATTAACACAAGCTTCCTAAGTGTAAAGGGTCAAGTTTGTATATATTTACATCTTAGTTGGTAAATGCGCAGAACAAACAGAACAAACTGTTAGTAACTAATAAACGGCCTTAAGATAAGCATGACATCTGACGTTACTCTTTTTTGTAAAACAAATACAGATTAGAGGCAAATTAGCAGAAATTATGAAGGCCAGTCACTTCACGCTCACATCAGCAAGGCAAGTGTACCAAAAAGAATTATATAGCAGACACCGCAGACCTATGCCAAATTCTAGAAAATCAGAAAAGAGGCCCATTTGTTTTGCTCTTTAAAAAAAATCTAAAGGTTGCATGTTGAGCATCATCCCAATCCTCTTGCATGAGAAGAGGTGATCCATGTACTACATCAAGGATTGCAAAGCAGTCTAATTCTGATATAATTTAAAACATACCTTATGATATTGATTTAGATGATAATTTAGTATAAGAACATATGCCTCAAAATCAGGTAAGAAACACCATCGGCTCATATTAGCTGGGTATTAGCTTGGAGTTTCAAATATTTTTCTTTTATTCAAATATTGTTCTTTTATAATTTACCTATGTTAATTATCGAGGTTAATTTTTTCCTAGTATTTGTAAAGCATGACCTACGGACCTCCTATTAGGTATTTTGATGTGTTATGCATATGTTTATTACTTCTTGTATTATGTCCATGTCCCCTACATTTTAAGGATCGTCATGTCATATCTCCGTCGATGACTCGTCTTCATGTATCAGAAGATACATCAACAGCATAATGACAATTATGAGTATAGAGCATATATAAAAAGACAAAGAAATTAAAACTGTATAAGCATAAATCATCAAAGTACATATTATATGTAACTCACCATGACCATGCCCATCTTCGGAATAAGAGCAATTATTTATTTCACTGCCATGATTATAACTATTCACTTCCAATTCATCATAGTCGTGCTCATCATAGTCATCATAATCATCATAGTCTTCCTCGTAGTATTTTCCATAATTTGTCTTCCGAGGCATATTGCTGTAAAATAAAACACCACAATTAGAGAGACTGTAAGTTATTCACATGTAAGCAACTTAGGAAACAAATAGAAAAAATCGCATCGATAGTAACAAATAGTAAGAACGCCTCAGTATCATTTACGAGAAATCAAATATTAGCAATTCTTACTATAAGAAATCAAGTAGTAAAAACTAAAATGCAATTCTCTTCTCAAAAATCTCTTCAATTGTTTTTTTTTTGTTTTTAAAGCGTCAAGCCCTGTATTCATAATTCTTAATTGCCAAATCCTAATCCTATTAGGAATCGTAATTGTTTAAGCTGACAGTCTCCTAATTTCTGCTCTTTTACTGGACTTCCAAATTAAACTTCAAATCCTCTTTTAGTTCGGGGGAGAAAAGACCTACAATCCTTTCCAATTAATTACTATCCAGATCAGGAAACCTTAAGATAACATCAACATCGAAATCTTTTAGGCAGGAATTATGTCGAGTCCTACTAAAACTAGGGGATCAAAAGCCAAATCCCAAAATCCTATTTCAGTTAGCATTGCGAGTTGTAGTTACAGCTCTTCAGAACATTTAATGGTAGAAACTGTGTTTTTGGGGGGTCAATCCAGATCAAAACTGTAAAATCAGAAAGCTTGGCGACTTTTAATGATTCAATATAAAATATATTCTTTTAAAACAATTTACGTGCAATATGTGAACAAATAAGTTCCTGGAACTGAGTCTGCAATCATGTGCTTGAAATTGTCTTAGGATCTGAGAGGGTAAACTGAAATAATTGGTCTTGAAGCCAGGTAGTAAAGAAACTAGTACCATGTGTACAAATAATACTTAATAAAAAAATCTAAGCATGAAATCAAGAACAAATAGCATACCTAGTCAATATTCACAAGAATCCTTGGCAGGCTCTGTCTCAACTTGAACACTAGTTCTGTTTGCAAAAATCTCTTCAATTCTTCGCAGAATTTTTTTTTTCCCTCAACCCCTATACTTATAGGTTAAATTGTCAAATCCTAATCCAATTAGGAATCCTAATTATTTCAGGTAATAGCCTCCGGTATCCAAAGAAGGAAACTTGAAGTCCACATCAATCTCCTAAACCCTAATCCAATTTTAGCTGGGGTTTTTTCAGCTGTAGTGAAAGCGCCCGTACTCAATACATCAAAATAGCACTAAAAAAATAGATTCTAAACTTTCTACTGATAACCTTTCCCGACTAAAAGCAAATTGATTACGAAAATTTAACAAACATCGCATTGAATTTAACGTCGAATGGTAACTTCCCCCAATTTCACAATTTGCCATCGAATAATTACATTGCAATTTCTCATTGAAGAGAAAAGAATTTAACACTAAATTATATTATATAAAATTTACCAAATCGAATAAAGTTGAGTCAAAAAAAAAAGAGAAAATTGCAGCTATAAGAAGCAGTTCGGAGCTCTTACCATCCGAAATCGAGATTGAACCCTAGATTCGCTCCCAATTCTATAACCTTTAAGTTATTGTGTGAGCAGAAAAGGAGCGAGCTTTCAGGGAGGAGGCAAATTGGGGGCGATGGTTTGTCGGATCCGGGTAAACCGTAACGCGGATTTAGATGGAGATCCGCTTTTAAATATGAAAATAATTGGGTTGTGGTCGGGTTGGATTCGGGTTCGATACATGATTTTCAATCCGAAGAGTGATAGGATTCGTGTTTATATGGATCTGCAGCCGCCGCTTTACTCGGGCGAACGGAAGTAGCTATAAATCTGCTTCTGATTTTTCTTTTAGGGAGGCGCTACAGGCCACACCTCCGGTCACACCCTTAAAAATATCAATTAGGGCCCTTTGCACCGTAGCTATAGGGGGGAGTGTGGCCGGAGGTTTGCCCGAGGGTGTGCATGTATCATTTTTCTTTCTTTTGAGGTATGTTTGTCTGCACGAAGATAGCTATGAAGTAGATGATGTAGTTGAAGTAGAGGTCATTTTTGTTACTTCCATATAAAAGATTATGTTTGTTTCTCTGTAAAAACTACTTTTGCTACTTCTTTAAAAACTGATGTAGCATTTAGTTGACACCTCTATTTTCTTGATATTTTCTCACCTTCGAATGCACTTAAAATACGGCGGAAGTTGATGTAAGATGGGGTCCACAAGAAAAAATAGTGGGGTCCACGAGAAAATTTTGATTCTCAAAATTAATTATTTCTTAGTAATATTTTCAAATACTATCCAAACAAGAATAGAATAGAAGCAACATGTATTAATTACTTCCTAGTAATACTTTCAAATATTATCCAAACAAAAAAAGTAACCAAGAAGAAAAAGTTCTACTTCCATTACTTCAAAAAATATATGAAACAAACAAAAAATTGTTATTTCTGCTACTTCCTATTTATAGTTTTGAAACTTACTTCTACAACTTACTTCCAATACTTTTATTATCCAAACGGCCCCTAAATGTTGAAGTGTTGTCTACATAACATCTTTACTTCTTAACTTTTTTGGCACGAGAGTAGCTGAAACATGAGCCAACTTTAAAATAATATTAATTTTTATAATGTACAGATATCCTCCGTTTCTAAATAAAACCTGCAGAACATGTTTCTTCCTAACAATGTTGACAATGATTATCCAAACAAAAAAAAATGAATGAAGGGGAACAAAATATTATTTCCGCTACATCTAATATTTTGCGAAGCAAACAAAAAAAATTACTTCTACTGCTTCCCACTTACTAAACTTAGAAGTTTATGTTCGATCTACTTCTCACTTTTTGATACATTTGATACTCAAATTTGTACGAGTATCAATAGATAATTATTTTTGCTAATTCAAAAGAGAGATGTAATAAAAAAGATCTTCAAATCCCGAAAAGTCTCCCACATATGACAATAAGGTCCTATGAAAACTATCACTATAATAGTGAGGTAGTTTGCGCCATAAATAGTAGAGTTATAAAGTTCTAAGCTAACCGTCCAAACATCTGAATAGTATATAGATCATCTCTTTTCATGAGGGTATTCTAATAGAATTTGCACTGCAAATGAAACAAATCTTTCAGATCCAAAAATTATCTCACAAATGGTAGAAAACAATCTCTTAAAATTATATCAAACGAGAAAGAAATTATGCTAAAGGTAACACATTAGACAAAAAAGTTAAACAAACAATGACTAAAGCTGACAAACTGAACACAAAAGTTAAATAATAGTCAAAAGTGATAAAATATTCTAAATGTAACAAATCAGGCACAAAATTTCAGAAAATAATTAGCTAAAGTTATTTGCTAACCAATTTATCATTTGCCTGCTTCGACATGTTTTGGAAAAGCTAAAAAAGGCATTTAATGGGAGGGTAGAACCAACTAATTAAAGCTATAGATATCACTTAATTTGGTCCTAATAAGGTTCCTTTTACTGCACTACATCGTTAATTGTTCCCTTTTCAATCATCTATTCCTTTATACAAATAGAAGGATCAGAGATTCACTGTTCATGCTACAGTAAATACTACAGCAGCATTTATTGTAGCATTATCACTGTAGCTAATAATTATTAAAAAAATATTACTGTAGCACACGGGTATACTGTAACATTTAAATGGTACTGTAGCAGATCGGGATACTGTAGCAGATCGGGATACTGTAGCACTTCCAAAAATTCAAATCATACAATAATAAAAAAAGCGGGATTACTGTAGCAAAAAAAATACCGTGCTCTGCACGGACCGCAAACTAGTTAAAGAATAATATAATAGCAAGAGAAGCGAGGAAAGAGATGAAGGCTTTTGGTTTATAGGTACTCAATTCCATTAATTATGGTTTGGTGCTCTTATTAATCGTTGGTTCATCGTGGCTGCACGTTACTTCTAATAATTTTGATTTCTAATTTTGGGTCATGACCCTAATAAAATCCAACGGACGAGGCAAGGAAAGAGATAGCGGAAGATGCCGGTTAAGAAGAAAAAAAAAATTTAACTCATCATTCATGACTTATACAATATTTCTTCTCCTTTTCAAAACATTTGGTCACACTATTATTTAATTATTTTATTTTGTTATTTAATAGAAAATTTAAAATTTATCCTTAATTTATCTTCACACAATATTTAAAATTTTAGAAAAATAAAAAACAACAAAAATTCAGTAGGCTTATGCCTTACAACTTTGCGTTTCACCTCTTATGGAGGATTACCTATTACCTTACATCTTATTAGCCTTTCAAAGATATGAGAATAGTGTGGAAAATAATTTTTATTGATTGTAATTGTAATAGTATTAATAATATAATGATTTTAATAATATTCTTAAATTAATAAATTATATTTTAATTTAATAATTATACAATTTGGTAAATTATTTACTTATAGTGTAATAAACTAATTATTAAATTAGAATATAGTTACTAATAGTATTATAATTATGCCAAATATAATATTATTATATTTAAAAGAGAAAGAACTATTATGTATATTATAATTATTTTAATAAATTATGAATAAATTATAATAATTATCCAAACTATAGTTGATCATACAATTATTTATATACAGTTTAATTGTATAATTTATTCATTTAAATAAAATTATAATTGTTCATAATTTATATATACAAGTTATTTTATTTTTTATTTTTATTTTGTAGCCAACAAAAAAAAGTAAAAAACGTTAAAAAAGCAGAGATGCTCTTGGAGGTGCTTATGTTGCTGCAGTTATATTTATTTTTACATGTTAGATCGTTTTCTTGGAAAATTATCACGCTGCTACAAACATAGATCCTTGTCATGAAAATGACTCATTGTAGCAATACAATCTGAAAATACAATAAAATTGTAACTGTAATTTTTATAGTCCCTTATAATTACATTACACACGTTATAGATTGTAACTATAATTATTTTTACATGAAACTAAAGAGACCGAATAATATATATCATAAGAGTAATTAATTTTCCATTTTAAGATTTTAACACAAAAATGGCGGAGGGTGCGGAACAAGGAGCCAGGGACCCGTATTTAGAAGACCTTCGTTCGAACGAAGACGTAGCTGGATGACGTGTCAAAATACTATTGGACGATGCCACGCTCTCTCGAATATCATTGGTCGAGCCACCTCACCCCCAGTCTTTTTATTAGTGAGCTCAAATCTCAGTTCACAAATCAAAGCTAGGGTTTTCTAAAAAAGATCTCTTTATTTTATTTCATTTCCCCTCCTCTCTTTATGAGATTGCAATGATGGGGAAGTTGCAGATCTCGTCTCAGATCCTCTTCCTCTTGATCGCTTGCTCCGCGATTCGGATTTGGGCTTCAGATGCAGTAATTTTTCTTGATTCCCCTTATTTTTTTTGGCGATTTTGTTTCAATTATCGTAGTTTTTGGGGGGCGAAGACTAAAGTTTTGATTATTTTTCCAGTTATTTTACGAATCATTTGATGAAGCATTCGAGGGGCGTTGGATCGTCTCAGAGAAAGATGAATACGGAGGTATCGCGTTTCGAATCTGAATGATTTACTTTACGATCTCTTCGTTTTGGAGTTGGAAATGGGTTCTTTTGGTTGAATTTGGTGTAGATCTGCGATTTTGTCAAGGTTTTAGGGCTTTTGTAGTTTAGGGTTTAAGAGTAGTTCTGGTAATTGAAGAAAGTTTGGTGCAAATGTATCAATTTTCATGATTATTAGTTTTGAGTAGAGAAATTTAGGTCTTTCTGGTATACAAGAGTAAAATTTTCACTTTTAGAGTGGCAGACCTAAGTAATAGGTGAAGGAAATGGTTACCAGATAACTAAAATCGAAATTCTATTTGGATCTGGGTCTTTGATATGGGATTTCAAGGGGACAAAGATAGTGGATTTACAATTTTATGGAATGGGATAGATTTGCTCATCTGTATTATTTGCTACCTTCGATTTGCAAATGGTTGTTTGTCTCAGCTCTGGCTGACCCTGTAAGTGAAAATACGATACCTAGATAAGGAAAATACATCAGCTACTTGCATGTGCATAAATATATTTTTGGTGCCTCATTTATGGGTGCAAACGATTGAGCTCTTTTGTTGGGTTCGTGAAGGAAAACTCAAACTGTGATATTATATGTAGTAAACTTTCCAAGTATATGCATTGCCTGAATACGACAATATAAGTGAATATAAATTTCAATCAATGACATTAGTACTCTTTAAGTTTTAGAAGATTTGATATTTAGTCAACTCTTCGTTCAACTCATGATAGAATGGCAGAGGAAGTGAAATTTTATAGTCATTCTACGCAGGGCATGCTCGTCTCAGAGATGATGCTAAAGATCATAAGGATAATTATATAGATGAATTAGTTGTAAGTATAAATTATGGAGAATAAGGGTTTATTTGCCTGTATTATTTATATATGCTTCTGTTTCCTTGGAGCGTCTTTGACAGAGTGTTCCAAATCAGGCTTATATAGCCTTTTACCACACGAAAAAATGAGGCTGCAATATGTAGTTGAGTTTCACTTTCAAAATGCACTTAAAAGATGAAGGAAAATCAATGTTAAATGGTAGAATAGTGATTTTTGGGGTGATTTGAAGAAGTATATGTAATTTACATTATATAGAATAAAAAAAGGTATTTTGGGGAAAAAAAATCTTCAATTCCAGTTAAGTTCTGCATAATTCCATAATTCCTTTTCCTGTGCATGTTTCTTACTGTTACAGTTAGATTTCTTAGTTCACTAACCAAGAGAAGGACTCGTGGTTGAAATGTGGTTGAAATTCCACGAACTATCCAGCTAGATCTCGCTGGGTAATATACCTTAAGGAGAGATTAAAGCTTTTTCGCAAGAGCGGTGTAAAACAATTGATGGAAGATAGCTTTTGTTATCATGTGTAGGATTATCTCTCAAGTACTTGATGAGCTAAGAAGGCAAAATAAATCTTCCATCTTGTTTACTAAGGTTACATCCTTAGTTTCTTATCGCTCAGATTTTTTTCATCTTTGGTCGCTGCAATTGAAATCTATCATCGTTTTGTTTTGTAAGTTTTGGAATTTTGGTTACCATTCTTTTTGGGACCACGTTCCTGTATCTGTCATCTTTTTGTTTTGTAAGTTTTGAAATTTCAGTTACTACTAGTTTTGCAATTCTAGATTGTATATTGATTCAACTTCACACATTTTATCTGTGAATAATGATAAGAATAATTCTAAAAGAGGCTTCAATATTAGTGTATGGAACAAAAATAAATGGCTATGATATCTTAATTTTTCTTAATATCTTTGGTTTCTTGACTAAAATATGTGTGTGCAGGTGTATGGAAACATTCAAAGAGTGAGGGACATGACGACTATGGTCTTCTAGTGAGTGAAAAGGCAAGGAAGTATGCCATTGTTAAGGAGCTGGAGAAGCCTGTCAGCCTCAAGGACGGTACCATTGTTCTTCAATTTGAAACAAGGCTTCAGAGTGGGCTCGAATGTGGAGGTGCATATCTTAAATACCTTCGACCTCAGGAAGCTGGATGGATCCCCAAGGAGTTTGACAATGAATCCCCCTATACTATCATGTTTGGCCCTGATAAGTGCGGGTCCACCAACAAGGTCCATTTCATCCTTAAGCACAAGAATCCCAAGACTGGGAAGTTTGTTGAGCATCATCTCAAGTACCCACCGTCAGTCCCATCTGACAAACTTTCTCATGTCTACACTGCAATTCTGAAACCTGACAACGAGGTTCGTATTTTGGTAGACGGTGAAGAGAAAAAGAAGGCCAATTTCTTGTCTACCGATGATTTTGAGCCGGCTCTCATTCCACCCCAGACAATCCCCGACCCTGAGGACAAGAAGCCTGAGGACTGGGATGAGAGGGCCAAAATCCCGGACCCTGACGCTGTGAAACCCGAGGATTGGGATGAGGATGCTCCGATGGAGATTGAGGATGAGGAAGCTGTTAAGCCTGAAGGGTGGTTGGATGACGAGCCTGAGGAAATTGATGACCCTGAAGCCACCAAGCCTGAAGATTGGGATGATGAAGAGGATGGAGAATGGGAGGCACCTAAAGTTGACAACCCAAAGTGTGAAGCTGCCCCTGGTTGTGGTGAGTGGAAGAGACCGACCAAGAGGAATCCAGCTTACAAAGGGAAGTGGCATGCTCCTCTTATCGACAACCCTAACTATAAGGGAATCTGGAAGCCACAGGAGATTCCCAACCCCGAGTACTTCGAGCTTGATAGGCCTGATTTTGAGCCAATTGCTGCTATTGGAATTGAGATTTGGACGATGCAGGATGGCATTTTGTTTGACAACATTTTGATAGCGAGTGACGAGAAGGTGGCAGAATCATATCGGGAAAAGACTTGGAAGCCGAAGTACGAAGTTGAGAAAGCAAAGCAGAAGGAAGAGGAGGAAGCCGCAGGTCTCTCGAGTGGGCTTTCAAGCATTCAGGTGATATATCTGTTCTCTTTATGCCCATCATACAGTAGGCTGTTCATCATTTTGTTTGTTATGTTACGTCCCTCAATAACAGGATTTATTTGCAATTGCAGAAGAAGGTATTTGATGTTCTTTACAAGGTGGCAGACATTCCTTTCCTGGAGAAATATAAGATCCAGATCATTGTAAGTACCCTTTCCAATTTCAATGTGCCTGCATTTCTTATTATACTTGACATTATTCCTTCAAATAGTTGCTTCTGTACACACTGTAACTTTCGGTAGTACTTCATTTAAAAAAAACTGATCTGTCCATGTACACACATAGGTAGGTTTTAACTACAAAAGGCAACTAAAACTTGTTACGTTAACCTAGCGGTTCACTGAGCAAAAATTAATTTATAGATTTTCTAGCTCATGAAGTACGAGACAGTTTTGGTGGTTATCAGAAAACCATTCATTTGCCACAATTGTAGTACACTGACACACGAGTGAATAATCATAAAAGTGCATGATTTTTTATGTAGAAATTTCAGTAGCCTCCAATGCGTATTACCTTCTTTGGTTACTACTTAGTTGTGTCCTGGGTGTATTAAGAGGGTGTTGGTTAGGGGTGGTAAACTATCGAATCGAATACTAAGGTGTTCCTATTTGTATTTGTTTAAGATTATTGAATTCGAATGCAGACTCTAATATTCATATATGGAGTTTTTCGAATTTGAACTCGAATACTTGGTATTTGATAAATATCCATGAATACTTATCGAATATATTTATTCCGCAAGAGAATTTAATTTTTAAATAGTATTTAAATTCATAAATAAAAATTATTTCTTATATATATATATATATATATATATATATATATATATATATATATATTCATTAGAAATTAGAAAACAGAGTTAAGATTATTTAAGTCTTAAAATCAGTACATAAAACTCAAGTCGAAATGGTAAGTGGGTTAAAAATATGACTTCATATGTGCAATAATACAAATATTAAGTGATCAAATATTAAACAAATATTTGGTAGACAAACAAATCGAATATACATCTGGTTAAATTCTATTCGTTAGTAAACTTGAATACTAAAAAATATTTGTTTAGTGATAAATGAACCACCGAATCGAATATGCCCAAATAGTTACTTAGTCGTGTCCTGGGTGTATTAAAAGCGTAACCCTCGCCAAGAAGAGACTTGTTCGAACCTACTGTTCTGATTTTTGCTAGTTTGTCCTGTTCTAATAATAATAAGTATGGTCTCCGTGCAGGATCTCATTGAGAAGGGAGAAAGCCAGCCGAACCTCACAATTGGCATCCTCGTGTCCATCGCTGTTGTCCTCTTGACCATCATCTTTAAGATTCTCTTTGGTGGGAAGAAGAAACCTATGGTGAGTTATTTGCTCCCTCGCCATTTCGTAATGCTCCTTGCTTTTTTTTAAAAAAAGCTCATCTGAAAAATGCACTTCTTCTTCTTCTTTTATAGGCACCAGCAGCACCCGCTCCAGAAACCAGGAGCCCCGAGGCTTCTGCTACCGAAGCAGAAACGAGCGCAGCTGGCAACGAAGAGGATGAGAAAGAGGATGCTTCGGCTCCCCGCCCCCGGAGATCTAGGAGAGAAACATAGTCATAATTTGTTAGGGTTTTCAGTTTTGAACTTATGGTCATTTGTTATGCTATGTCTCCCCCCTGCGTACTCTTTTTTCTAGCTAGATTTTTGTAGTGTTTTTTGAGTGTATATGGGATCTGGATTCTATCAGTCCAGTTCTTGTTATGACGATCGTTGTTACGGTTTACCTGACAAATTTTACGAAATCTTTTCCGCTCCTTTATTTTAATTAATGGCTTCCCTGTTTAATTGTGACCATCTTCAGCGTGCAAAAAGCACATATTTGTGTGTATTTATCCAAAATAGCAGTTTAATAAAAATAATAATTTATGTTTCTTTAATTCCTTGCAAATTCAGTATCACTCGAGAACTCCCAAGCCCAAATTCCTGGAACCGTGTTTACTTACAACCTTCGGCTCGCTGCGCTAATAATCCAAAGAAACAAGGATGGATATCCACTATTTTTAATAAATATGATGGCAAAACTATAGAGAGCTACAGAAAATTTCCGGGCCCCGCTTACAGGGTTGGTTGGAATGATTTTTTAGATAGGTAAAAGAGGGGAAAGCTGCTAAAAATGTTAGCTTTTTGGCAGCTTTTCCTCAAAATCACCTTTTATAGAGGTGATTTAGGAGGAAAGCTGTCAAAAAGCTGACATTTTTGAAAGCTTTCCCCTCTTTTACCTATTCAAAAAATCAATCCAAACAGCCCCTTACTGTGCTGACAAAAAAAAACTCCACGTCAACATATCAGGATCCAAAATCTCTTTTAACCAGAGCATTTGATATTCAAACGAGCGCAACATATCACCATATTATCCATAACAAACTATGGATAATAGCTGTCATCTCTCTCTTTTTTTTTATATGAGTGATTGAAGTCATATAAACTAATCGATATGCTTAGATATTTATTAGAGGCTTTATAAAATTATCTAGGACCGTGTAACTGTCAGATGTAAGGTATTGAGGCCATTTTGATGGCATCATTCGGAGACGCGTCACCGAAGAACTGGAAATATACGAGTATCACTCGTTTTGTTTTGTTTTATATTAACCTTGATATGATGTTTTTCATTTTGTTTCTTGATTTTATGTTGTTTGGTTGCTTAATGGGGTACTAAAGAGTTCTTATTGGAGTATATTGACACTGTTGTATAAGCTTAGACGAGACACTAAAATTGTATCTACGAGCAAATTTGGAAGAGGAATGAGTATTAGTACATATTTGATTGTAGAAATTTTTTCTTGGTGAATTTATTTTTTAAACTATTGAATGGAGTGTAGAAGT
>BQKN01000316.1:87320-101581 GCA_022839385.1 Asparagus kiusianus
CCCCCCCGGCCGCCTTTTAGCGGATAATAGTGTGATCTTGCTGTGTTGTTTGATCCCCCGGTTGCCTTTTAGCGGAGAATAGTGTGATCTTGCTGTGTTGTTTGATATAATTAAGCAGGAATTTAAAATTTTTCTTTTGATTAATGGGTGTTAACAATCCATAGAATTTTACATGTAAAATATGCAATTTGAATTTGTTTGGAAGGAAGAAATCTAAATATAATTTCTATATCAGAGGCTACTAACTTTATCATCTTCATAATAATCAAGCTTCTATTGCATGTTATTAGAATATGAGTCATGGAAACAATTACCCATCCGCTTGATGAATAATGTACCTCAAAATATTGAATTTAACTCTCTCACTTTTGTTGTGTTATTGTTTAAGCTTGAGTGTCTCCTTTTTCTACTATTAATATTTTAGATTAGAACTTAACAACAATTGTCCGAATTGAGAAAGATACTGAAATTAAGAGAGAGAGAGAGAGAGAGCCCCAAAAATTCAACAACAATGCACAAACGGTGTGTTTGGTAATCAATGCGTGTTTTTTGTTGTGTTTTTGTAAAAAACACTATGTCATGACGTTTCTTTTTCAAATGTGTTTTGAAAACACTATTTTGGTCAAACTACTTTGACCATTTATATAGTGTCAGTGGGCGGACGGTGGCAGTAGCGGTCGGGTGGCGGGTGGCTGGCGTCGGCTGACGGGCGAACGACGACTGTCGGCTACCGGCGGGTAGCAGCAAGTGGCCGGCGGGTAGCGGCAAGTGGCCGGCGGGTGGCCGACGGGTGGCCGGGGATGGCCGACGGATGGCGGTGGTGGCGGTGGTGACGACGACGGGTGAAGGGTGACTGGCGGCCGGTCGACGAGCGGGCGGCGACGGGCCAGCGGGTGTCCGACGAGTGGCGAGTGGCCGACGAGCGGCGGCAGCGGGCGGCGGCGGTGGCCGGCCAGCGGCGGTGGCCGACCAACGACGGGCGAGCGGGCTGCGGCGACTTAGATGAAAAAACAGAATCTTAAAACACATTTTTGGTGTTCTGAGAAAAGTGTTTAATTTTTAGATTTTGTAAAAAGACAAGTCAAAAAAAAAAGAAACATCCTGATTGCCAAACACGTTTCTTTGTTTTTGTTAAACAAAAAACAGAAACGGCAAAAATGCCACGGTTACCAAATGCTCCCTACGTAAATAAAATGCCAGCACAAACAAACAGCAACGCTAGCCCGTGCTTAGCACAGGGGTAAATACTTAGTTACCTTTGATGCGCCATCGACGTAATAAACCAAAACCACTGAATACTCTTCTCCAGCTGTCATTGGCCACCAAGGAACCTTCAACATCTTGTATATTCTGCATCTTTTTGCTACATCAAATGGCTCGGTACTCTTCACAATTTCTCTCTGAAGAAGATCACAACAGAAATTTCACAAAGATGAACAACGAGAAACTTTTATCGAGTCCGTACTATGTAAAGGTAACCGGAGCGCCATTAAAGACGCAAGTACAAATTACTTAAATTATTTGCCGTCACATACCACTAAATTTATTAACCATATCCCAAAATTTTTAACTTGCAACTGATACAACACAACTCGATATAAATATCGTTTTGTAGTTGACGGTAAACACAATGTCTCGTAACCGCGACCACGATAAAAACTCTCTCCATTAAATGAAGTCCTTCAACAAACAAAGCTTCTCAACTTCGAAACGATAACCCTAACGGGTTTTTACCCCTATTTACCGCGTCCTGCAGGTTTTCTAGCAGGTGGAGCAGACTCCTCGTCGTCAGATTGGACGTCTCCATACTGCCAAATTCCCATTCTGCCCTTCTTCGCTTTGTCTTGGAACTCCTCGAGGTTGTCAATAGCCAATTTCCTCTCCCTGGTATCCCACCTCTTTCTTCTTTCTAATCTACCAAGCCCTTCCTGCATTTGTATAAACGGGTTTTTATTAGACTAGATCACAAAAATATTGCCACTCAGGAAAGACTAATTTTCACTTTATAATTCATAATTAACCCACTTTTTTCAGTTTGATACCGCAAAGTCTAATATCATATCACTTTGACGCCCTTGTCCAGATTTCTCTCTGTTTAATTGAATTTGTATCATGTGCTTAGCATGTGATCGATACATTTAAGTTCATGTCTAGTAGCTAGAGATCCAACCACCTAAATGTTCTCAGTAGCAGTGAACAAACATAACAGAAAAACTAACGATCTGGACAGGGGTAATAAAGTGAAATGGGATTGCAACTATGTTACCCGGGCACATCTATCATGAAGTTGTAGCGGTACCCGACACGTACGAACACCGACACTCCTTGGACATTTCCTGGGTACTTCTAAGTATTGTACCTGTAGCATACACTGACCTGGGACACTCCTTGAATATTCATGTAGATTTATTCAAACACGTAGTCAATTATCTCATACATTTTAAACTAAATACTAGTCACGCCCTTCATGTATGTTTGTCCTACAATTAAAAAACAAGTGTTTCCCAATTTATAATCTACATAATAAAAGAAACATAAAATGTCGTAGGAATGTTAATTCACATAACATGTGAATGAAATATAATATTGATCTTATGTAAATTATTAATTTCAATATATGTCAATAGTCATGTTCCCATACCCGTATCCATGAAACATCAGATTGGAACTTTAGGGTATCAAAGCGTTAGAAAAATACTTTGGGGGTATCAAAGTGAATAAATGGAAAAACTATGGGGTTTCAAAGTGAAAATAAACCTAAAGAAATGAAGTAACCTAAAATAATGTTGTTTAAGGGATCAAGCATTGTTCATAAAACATAAAAATAAAGTTCTTTCTCAAGTTATGAGCTTTGCTCACAAAGGTTGGCTAACTTGGTTTATATCTCCAAATGACATTTTCAGATGCGTTCTAGTCTAACTAGCATACTTCCAAGATTCAGAGCCCAAGCATAAGAATTCAGAAACAAATGCACGGAAACAGAACTCAAAAAATATAGACGGTAATGAAGGCAACACGGAAATATTGGCATGACAGATTCAAGTTACTCTGAACTTTAGAGAGAAGACAAGCAAATGAAGACAATCAGAAATGTTGACATGCTAAGTTCAAGTTACTCTGAACATAGAGACAAGATATTTAGAAGTTGGCACAGTTAAATCGGTCAAGGAATCACATATTGTCTTTTCTTACTAGAAAGAAAATACAATATGTTATTTACTCAAGCAATCAAAGGTTAATTATTCAAATATAAAATTTCCCTACAAATTTAACATGCATGAAGGAACAAGCAGATGCAAGCACTTTTGATTGACCGCACTTCAGATTCTGACAAAATGCCAAGGTAGTATAAGCAATAATGTTCCAATATATTGGTAAGTCGTAACTGATACCAACAACATGGAAAACGTAACTATAAGTTAACGTGAATTCGGTATGGGAAAGCATACATAAAATGTGTAAAGCTTCACAAATTGGAAGAGTTCAAACCTGCAGCATTGCAGCATTGATGCTGGATTCAGCTTCAGCATCAACGAGGGTAACTAAAAGAACTGTTCCAGTTCCCTGCCCTTTAACTTTTCCTCCTGAGGTATCTCTTTCCTCAATCATTGCCCTGAATTCCTTTGAACTATTTAGGGTACAATCACTCAGATACTCTGCAGCTTCCTGACCAAAATCATCCTCTAAACTTGGGACTTTAATAAATGCAAGGCTGCATAGCTGAGCCAAACCAGGCGCTGAGGAGACTGAGGGATCCAGAGGTCGTAATCGACTATATGTAACTGTTTCTTGATTTCCATAATCAATGTAGAAGACTTCAAATTGATCCTCTGGTGACTCCACTGCACCTCTTGGTCCATTGACAACCTTCAGGAAAATAAAGTGAACATGGGTGTCAATAATAGAATGAAAATAAAGTTAAATCATCAGGATTTGGAAGTTAAACAAATGCATCAAACTAACATCCACATATGGTGAGTATAAGCATCCTCCATCTCTTTTTGAAAACAAATCAGTGAAACTTCAATAACCAGCACATGCAACAAACTTGAGGAAGAAGAATTAGGATACAGTAGGTAAAAAGAGTGTATCGTAGTAGAACATAAAATGTGTAATTTGGCATTATTGCTTCAAGAATCAGAGCATGGTTGACTATGAGCACAGTGAATAAAGATAGTCACATGCAACACGTAAATTCATCGACCTAGTAATATACATAGAACAGGAACATACATACGATAGTTTATATGTATTCCTTTGTTATTATTTGAAGCAAATCAGGTTCTTTGCTCTTTACCAGAATAAATTTTGAAAATCAAGAAGGAGATGCAAGATTCTAGAAAGAAATAGGAAATGAAGACCAGGTGAAAATAGAAACAACAAAATTTCACACAACAGCTCTTACAGCTAAAAGTTAATTGGAAAATAAGTTTACATTCTCGTCATGTTAAATATATCCTGCATGCACGTACAATTTAACTTGTTCAGTTATATAAATATAAACAATATAACAGTATTTGACATAGTGACAACATAAGACATTTCCTTTTAAAAAAGGATAAGGTTTTATCAATTTAGAAGAATTGTAGATGTGTCCGTTTCCCTATAAATATGTTCAACTTCGAACAGACGGAGTATGCAACTGCACATTCATGCAGTTATGCAGAACATAAAGCTTGCCTGCATGTTCTCAGTATTTAGAATTGGGAGTAAAATGAAGGAATAAAAGTGAAAAGGGAGATGCTAACTGGATATGGCAGACGCTAACTGGAGTCTGGAGCTATAACCTTCCTATAAACCCATAAATTGTCCCATGTCGAGCTTAGCTAAAAGTCTCACTGAATTCTTATCAGGGTTGAGTTCAAACCAATATACCCAACACATAACCTTAAACATGCTTGCCATAGGCTTGAATTGAACCTGATACAAACTAGCTGCTGCAATTTTAATCAACTCAAACCTTTGCTCCTCCTTGATCAACATGCAGCAAGATATGAGTATAAATCAATTGAACAAGCCAACTCCACTAATTTTCCATCCTGGAACTTGAAGTTTATATGACAGATGAAACTAGTTAATTAGACTTGACATTCGACAGTTTATATGACAACATTCCCCAATCATTGTAATGGGAAAAGTAAAGAACATTATTGTTACTCAGATGAAAGCCCAAATTTTGTCAGGAAGACCTAATTAAATGCAGTTTAAAAGGTATAAACTTTAAACTAAATTGTACTAATTATCTTACCATGGCTCTATTCCAGGAATTATCTGCACTGAACTGAGCAAGGACAATATCACCCTTCGCAGGGTTAAAAGCTCCAATCACAGGAGCTTCCTGAATACTTAACAAAGCAAGCTGCTGTTGAATCGCAGCAACCCTCTGATCACCAACTGTCTGAACATAAAATTTTCCACCACCTAATACTTCAGTCACTACAACCTGCCATCACATATAATATAATTGGCCGTCAGTTACTCATGAACATGAAGTAAATCATTTAAATTCTTTATCAATACCACCTTGAACACTTCCTTCTGTTTTGAATCAGTTGGAGCTCCATTAGTAACTTCCTGTCCTTCTACATAGTTCTCCCATATCTTGAGAAAAAGAAAGATGAAATTGTCAATAAAAACCATGAAGGTGAAATGAAGATTTAGAAAAAACATCTAATCGCATATTACTTTCAGCTTCTGCTCCTTTGCAGATTGTTCAGCTCGTGCCAGAAGGTGGACATCTGGGATCCTATCTGAACCGAAGGACGTTTGGAGCTTTGCCAATCCAGCTTCAAGAAGAGGCACAGCCATGTTTTTCTTAGACTCCCATAGAGAACCCAGGAAAGTCCCAGTCCTATCAACTGTTTCAACTTCAACCTGTGTAATATAAATCAAAGTTATTTACACAACATTAAAGATAAATGAATGAAAAATAAACTTGCAGATGGGACAGTGGTACCTCTACATCCCGCTGCATTATCTTCCTTCTCATCAATGCGATAGCTTCATCTGAGTAGGGCTCATTTCGACCTGGGCATCTAACACCAGAGAATGAGAACGCAATGCTGCATGTTTCCTTGGGAATAAACAATTTAAATCGATGACCACTAAGGACGTATTCAACAACAGCTGGAAGTCTTCTACTTCGTTGAATAAATGGTAAGAAGTCTTTGGCTTTTTTTGCTGAAGCCTAGGCAAAATAGGAGATCCAAATAAGATAGATATGCGAGGAAAAGCCCTATTTCATGCTTCTAGAGAAAAAGGTCCCATTACTTACCACAGTCAGATCCGTTACATGCATGACTGGAGGATCCTTCTTTGAATGTTTCCCTTTTTTACTTTTCTCGGCACGTGATTCCGCAGCTAGTAAAGCATCATAATAGCTTGACCTTTCCTCAAAATCTCTGTGTCTTATAACCTCACCAAACCCACGTGAAACAATCAGTTCTGCAACATTGAGTCCTGTGGTTTGGCTACCAGAAGGGGCTGCAGGATTGGCAACATCACCCTCCTTTGATGGAGACACAAGGAAGACGGATCCAAAATTCATTACTTTAGAATCAGCTGGGCTAGAGACAGCTACAGAATTGGGTCCGTCACCCATGACAACTTTTCTAGAATATTCCATAGATACATTCACCTGAAAAAACATGAGCAAATCTAACATCAGTCAAAGTAGATGCTTGTGCGCCCAAAATCTCCATCAGGGATTCGAGAAAATGAAGATTTTACCTGCTGGCCAATAAGACGTGTCCGCAATAATTCCTTAGCCTCACGGGCATATGGTTCTGGCTTCTCATCTCGACGAGGATTTCCCATCTTAGGGCACCTGATGCTTGAAAGATTGACTCGACGTTCTGCAAGTGGGCTTCCATAGGGTGCAGCATCATCAGCAACAATTATACAATCTCCACTGACAACTTCTACAACCTAAATTGGCAGACATATAGAAAGAGATAAGATAATCTGATTGGCAGAGATAGATTGCGGATAAAAATTAGTCAATAATTCAGATTTAGCACATTACCTTTCCCGTGAATTTCTGATCATGGATTGCCGTTGAATTTGAAGCAGGTGGAACATAGTTTGTCCACATTCTCAACCGTTCTTTTTTGGCTTGAAGTTCAGTAGTCTTAAGCTTACGCTTCACATCTTCTTCCATCATGTTGGCACTCCATTCTACATATTTTGCTAGACCCTGCATATGTTGGAGGGAATTATGAACTATGTACCATTTGGACTTATAGTTTAATAGTAGATAAGCCAAAATATTCTAAAAATGTATGCCCTATTTGTTGTTAGTTGAGAAAAATTATGCTTAATATTTATGTATGTAAATGCATAATGTCTGATATTTGTGCGCATGTGTGCGGGTTCTATGACCAACACAAATAGAAAGTACCATGAACAATTTACCAAAGACGATATTCAAATATTTCTTTTATGAAAACATTAATAAACATCAAAACAAGTTTGCAAAGACTTCACATAGAAAACAATTCTTCCACTGTCATTTTCAGAGAGTTTCATATATCACATTTTATTTCTTTTACTTCTTAAATGGATTTTGGCTAGCCATTAGGCCAACGAAATTGGTGGGTTTTTACCAGCAGCAAGAACATTTCCAGTGCAGAATTCAGGACTATCTCATTATAGTAATAACTAAATTTAATTCTCCCAATACAAAAGAAAAATAGCTATCTGGAAAATCTGATTTCTGCGAGAAAATGTCAAAACTAAACAATAATTTCATGCTGCAAGTAAACATATTAGAGCTCGAAACATCAAATAATTAATTCAAATCTATCAATGTCAATGCCGAAATGAATATGCAAAACCCACTTGTAGCTGGATATATTTATCAAATATATTAATATGCACAAACTTATCTGTCACGCCCCTGGCCCATGGGCCCGTTAGCACGTGCAAGCCATGGGACCCTCCGAGTGTAACGCATTGTTTGGCTCAATCCACTGCCAAAATCGACTAGTCGATGTTACACTTGAGTCTTAGGCTTACCTATATAAGCCACACAATTTCACTGTAAATTTCCGATGTGGGACTAAAGTTGGGGTCTCACAATCAGCCCACCTTACAAATGCGACGTCCTCGTCGCGACATGAGAATTGGCCCATCCTAGTAGGGTCATGTGACGTGGACTCTAGAGGTGGCTCCCACCGTACTCACACGGTGTAACACTTAGTCCCATATAACACTTAGCTTCACATTTCTGGCTGGCAACTACTCTGATACCATTTATCACACTCCCGGCCCACGGGCCCGTGCAAGCCGTGGGACCCACCAAGTGTAACGTGTTGTTTGGCTTAATACACTGCCAAAATCGACTAACCCGATGTGGGACTAAAGTTGGGGTCTCACGTTATCGGTATATAGAAGTTGACATTTGTACAGATCACCATGACAATTACAATGTGAGAAACAGTACATGAATACATCTGGGTTTCCATGTCACAGATCACCATGACAATTACAATGTGAGAAACAGTACATGAATACATCTGGGTTTCCATGTCAGAGATTAACATAGCCCACCAAGGCACCAACGTCAATTTAGATTATACTAACTGTGGCATGTACATGAAAGCCTGGTTCCAGCATTAACTTGTAAAGATTCAAATATTAATCTCACTACCAGAAATGAAAATATAGCATCCCTACATTATTATACTGTGATGGGACCTGTGCTACATGTAATAATTAATACAAAATTATGAATTCGTTACTGTATTCACGAAAAAAGTATAAACTTCAGGTCCCACAATCCAAAAAAATATGCATGTGCCCAGTTTTTTAACAAAAATGTCTTGAGAATTGATATACAGAAACCAATAACCAAATCAAATCTGACCATTTGTATTTCAGCAACATAACACATTATAGTTTCGTAATTTAATGATGCAAATGCACGTACCTGTTTGTACTAGGCAAATGCAAAATTCAATGTCTTCAGAGCAAACTTTATGTTATCATAATTTAAATATGCAAATGCTGGCACAAGCTTTGGCACCAGATGGAAATCAAAATTCATAACCTTGAAAGACAAAGTGGTTACTCAAGCGAAGTGATTAGTGCAGTTTCAGGAATACTAGTGTTAAAACAAGAAACAAACTTAGCAGGCGTTAGCTAGCTATGTCACAGTAGCAAATCTCGTAACAATTAGGATGAAACAAAATCATGAACGTACATTTTCTACAAGCTCCAATGCCAGGTCCTTCGGAGTATCACCATCAGCATAAATTATTGAACCAATCAGATTGTTGAATTTGTCCACACCCTCCAATACAATACGGACCTAGAAATCCAAAAAGAAAAGCTAAGACAAGAAGAAAAAGAGGAAGATAGTCAACGCAGCTTAGAACTGAGGACACTTACATCTCTGTTTAAAACCCGAATCTCTGTGAAGTGTTTAGCTTCTCTCCCAAATGGATCAGGTGAAACTTCAGTAGATACCGCTGAAGAGGCAGCAAGTCTTTGTGCTGATGTCAACGGTGCCCGAGCATCAGCGGAAGATTCACCGTTTGCATCATCAGTAGCTACATCAGGTTCTGGAATTGTTTCAAACACAGCTCTCCTGCCCATCGATGGAGCCTAAGTTTAAGACCAAGAGAATATCCATCAGTTACAACAACTCAATACAATATAGAACATACAATTTTTAAGGAAAAATTGCCCACCAAAACAATACCTGGATTCCTGCAACAAAAACTTGAACAAATTGAAAACCCGGATGCAGATAGACTCGAAGTGTACTGCCATCACGAACTTGTTCAACAATGGCTTTCATTGGTTTCCCCCTGTTTGCATCTAAGAAGGCTTGTGCATCAAAATTATTAGGGTCACCGATGGCTGAAGGGGGAAGGTCTCTTATAGATTCATCAGTTTCCTGCATTGATTTTCAATGCCAAATATTAAGAAAGGGCCTTTAAAAGAAACGAGACAATTAACGATAGAAGCAAAACTTAATATATGAAATGTAATTTTATTTAAAATTGTGAAAATGAACGAGTGCATAACATTATATTGATTGTCAATAAATATCTAGGACTATCACTTTCGCTATTTATGATTACTCATTTGTCAACATGGTAAATTGAGGATGATGTGGTTCATCGAATCAAATCGGGATGGTTAACATGGAGAAGTGCTTCTGGAGTCCTATGTGATTGTAGACTCGTAGAATACCTATGAAGTTGAAGGAACCACTCTATAGAACGTCCATAAAACAACAATAGCTTATAGACCTGAATGTAGGGCAACTAAGAAACATGCATAAAAATGTGCAGAAGACATGAGAATGTTACGCTGGACATGTGAATACGCACTAATAAATAGGATAAGAAATAAATGCATTTATAGGAAGTAAGAAGTTGCTCGGAAAGAATGTTAGAGAATCAATTGAGATAGTTTGGTCATGTGCAGTGAAAGGTCACCAAATGCACCACTTAAGAGAAATAATAAGAATATAGTTAACGAAACAAGAAGAATTAGAGGCAGGTTTAACAGAACATGGTTAAAAATAGTTACATGGAGGAAATAACCCTTAATATAACTAAATGAAAGAGTACGATCATGTAGTTGACGCTGAACTTTTGGGATGAAGGCTTGGGTGTTTTTGGTGGTCTTGTTCTTAAATGGACAAACTGTAGCTTCCTTCATTATGTGCATGTGATTGAGACTTGTTCTCTCCTTGCAATTAGCCAAGGTTAGCACTACATAAACGAGATTTTCAATAAAGAAACTCAGTTATATATGAATTATTTTCAAAAGCTCAGCCAGGTTCCCATCTAAACCTGCTACCTGCAATACCATTAGTTCCTCAATACCTTCAGTCCTGTTCTACACAGTGGTTCAACCCTACTAGCATCCATGTGCTTCCAGGGCTTGAAATGCCACCTTAACCCACTATTAGCAGACTGAAAAGGATAAAGCTTTTATAAGCTTTAACCACATTAAACTTATTTTGGATTCACTAAAAGGGCTTTCCTTTAAGCTAATTTCAAAAGGTGAAAATAAAAAAGCGTATGTAATCATATAAGCATCATTATAAAAAAACCCCATAAAACTCTGTTTAGGGCTGTTTCAGAAGTAGTGGCTCAATGCCACTTCGCTTCATCCCCACACTGTGTAAAAAGCCTACTAGATTCTAAGATTCAGCATGCTTAAGGGCTAGAAGACCCACACTCTTTAGCAGGCAGAAGCAGGATAAAACCTTTATTGATCTAACTAGATAAAATTCAGTCTGTTTTCCAAACAAATGGATACCTTGATCTCTTTGTCATCTCTCTATCCTTCGTTAAGTGTTATAACCAACAAAGGCTCCGACAAGCACCCAAGCTGTTAGTTTTCCGTTATGTTTTAGTGTGTGACAGCTTCACAATAGTCCCTTCTAAATTGATTAACCTTTCTACTACGGTTTAATTGTGGGGATGTCGGTCTCATAAAAGTTTCTACTTTGTTCTTTAAGATAAACAAGGTCAAATTTGTTCACAAAGGAAAACATAACACTACGATAGTACGATGATATTTCTCTATTGCATAGCAAAATGACAGAAAAAAGCATACTAGCCTTGTTCCAACGGCCTCGACCTTTCTGCTTAGCTTGCTCCTCCAAGGCCTGCAATTCCACCAAGAAAGAGCTTGGTTCACCTTTTTGCGGACCCTGCTCTCGGACCTATAGATTTAGACAAGTATAAGATATAATCTTAATATACAAGAGGCAATAGGAGAGTAAATTAGTGCATTGGATACCTTTGCCCATCCTTCTTCCACGATCAGTTTTGCAACATTCTGGTCTCCAAGAAAGACAGAACCAAACTCTCGCCCAATGGATGGAAGAGTATAATCTACTTTGAACGTCACATCCTATAAAAATCAAGAAGATAAAGAACTTGATAAATTTTCTTCTCCATACTAAGAAAACTTATTTACACAGCACGGATACAAATGCTTATGGTTCAAAAGAAAGACCTTTCCTATGCAGAGCTTCCTTAAATACTCTCTGCTACCCCATGCAAAGGGTTCATCAATTCCACCACGGCGTGCCTATGACATCAAGCAATGCAAGAGAATGAGCGATGTCAGTCAAAAGAGTATATTGCATGCATCTAGATAACAAGGATTATATAAGCCAAAGAAGAGATGATGTTATTACTTAACACAAGAAGATATCAATAATTAAACACATAGCTGCATTTATCATGCATTTATCAGCATGATATACATGAATAGCATAAAAATATCATAAGCCAAATTGTTTAGCATGTATTTTCTTTTTCTTTTTCTTTTTCTTTTTATGAGTGCGTGTGTGCCTGATTTGAAAATTAGACAAAAGAACTAAAATTTTCACACGTGACCTCCCAAATTAACACAAACTAAAACTGTTAACTCTCAAGAGCCATAGGCCTAGAATGTAAGCCTGAAAAACTAAAATATGCCTTTAAAATTTTTTTCCTTCCTGTACATTTTAATAAGGGGTTTTAGCATGTAAACCCCATAAACCCCCATATTTTCTCAAATCACCAGATAAGCATGTGAATCATCCATCTGTCCAAACAAAGAAACGGTCTTTTTACAAAAGAAGATAACAGCCTTCATTAACGAAAGGCTCCTCTGTCAAGATCAAGAAAGAATCATAAATGTAATGGTTTCATGGTTCTCATGAGAAACACAACATTTGGGCAACGTGTAAGCAATTGTGTTTCTTATTATGAACAATTGCATTTTCACTTCAAGAAACTTCACCATACCAGCCTAGGAGCAATGATTGACGCCAGGGTGATCGTCTTCTCGGGCGGGATCTCTGCTTTGGTGCTTCCCATTATCACCAAGCAATCTCCCGAAGGAACTGCCTTCACTTTCCCTCTCAACCATCCTGTTGCTCCCTGAGTAGACGCCATAACCCTGAAAGCCATTATCATTAAGATCAGTAACAACTAACAAGTCCATGCCAATACAGTCAAATTCCCAAAAGAAGCAACTGAACCCACAAATTTTCAAATTTTGAATATAATAGACGCAAAGTCATAGCAGGGCGTCAGTTTCCAACTAACCGGTTATCAATCAAAACCATTAGCAGTCACTAGTTTACAAAATCAGCCCTTTTGGTCTAAAACCTAGGCTAATATTTACCATGCAAGCATTTAAATTTTTTTTAAAAGCAATATTACAACAAACGAAACAGAAGAACTAACAAGTCGACTAATTTTCTTCAAATAAATAAAAAAACAAAATTTTAATCTGTCCGCAAACAATTAGCATCAGTCATCTGAGATCACATTAAAATTTTACATTTGTATTCAGCTGAGATAAAAAAAAAATTAACAGTAGATCTTGCGATACCCTGTAATTCAAACAGGATCACAGGAGATCACACATCAATAAACAGCAAACTCAAACTAAATCAAACACTAGAGCTCGGATCGATCCGTAACCAAAACCTAGCATCGGAACAAAGTAGAAAAACTCAAGAACAAGCGATCACAACAAAAATTAGAGTGGATCTAAATCGAATTCAAAACAGATCTAAGTAAAAGCTCACCTAGTTCCTCAGATCGAAGCTCAAACTCTCTCTCACGCTCTCTCGCCAAGATCTCCCCAAGAATTTGATAACAAAAGAGAGGGGAGAGAGAGAGAGAGAGAGAGAGAGAGAGGAGATCTAGCGAGGATCGTTGAGAGCTCCGCTTAAGAGAGAGAAACAGGGGTGTGGGGGGGGGGGGGGGGGGGGCGGTCAAAAGAGGAAGAAAGAGGAGAAAGAAAATAAATATTTATAGTGAGAGGACAACGGGGGAGTGTGCAATAAATTGGATTTTTACTAATTTTTGCTAAATTTACCGTTTGTGGTGAAAATCTTTTTGGAAGTTAGAATTCTCTCGGTGAGATTCACTCTTTTTATGCTCCGTTCCTAGTACAAGATAATTTTCCCAGGGTAATTTGCACTTAAGTACCTAACGCTTAGGTCATTTTTAACTTTTGACGTCTCGTAATTTCTTTTTTCATTAAAATAGCCCAAAGTTAAAAAAAAACCAAGTCTAGCCAAATGACATAATGTTTAATAGATAAATAAATGTGCATAGATTTTTGAATTCCTAATTTTTCTTCCACAAATCTATAAAACACGATAAACTTTTCAATGCTCATAAAGTAACATGAGTTATCATGAGTTGCTTTGCTGGCGATAATAAGAAGAGAAAAAAATTGCATCTGGTACACATTTTTTTAATAATATTAAACCGTATATATATATA
>BQKN01000316.1:115774-138071 GCA_022839385.1 Asparagus kiusianus
GAATTCTTATCGATCTTTCTCTCTGATTGTGCACCAGAAACTCTGCCGAAATTTCCGCTGCGCACAACAGTCAGGACTGCACACAACGACGATCTGCCCGTTATAACACCCTATTCCCTTGACAGGCTTGTGACTTAATTCATTGTACACTGCATTGACCAACAAACAACACAATATAAAATCTCAACATAACTCATTAACCCAAATCTCTATTCATGTACCGCAAACCGTGACAAAATCTTTGTCCAATATGAAAATATTAACAAAAATCGATGCAATACTACCATGATTATAGTATAACTTAAAGATTAGCATTAATACCGGAACTCATGCTTGTATGACCATGAAAGACGCGCGCAATTCTCATGGAAAAGAAAAATGAGTATATAACATAAATTAAAGAACATGTTCCCACTTTCCAATTTTCCGCAAAATACAAGTTCATGTGTAGTCCTTCAATAGTCAACTATAACTCCTATTAAGCTTTCATAGTACAAATACATATCAAATATCAAATATCAAAACTCACTCAATACATGTATTTATACCTGTACACTCCTTAATTGCATTCTCAACTCTAATTATCCGAGTGTAGGGTCTTTCGAAATGCCTTAGAATAATCCTTGATCTCTTAACAGACTTTATAGAAGTATATTCTAAACTTTAAAAACTTGTTTAGTTATCATTTGGGCAGATCTCTAATTCCTATTCTTGCAGGGTTATTTCTGTAGTCTCTGCTTCTGCAGGGATTATTCTGCAATTTCTGTAACTGCAGGGGGGTTTCTGTAATTTTTGAAAAACTACAAGGTTTATTACCAATTTCTGAAAACTACAAGGAGATCTTAATTAACATATCCATGGTATTCAGGACTCATACATGAATTCCTCTCATCATTCAACAATGACTTGACTTCATATGGTATTTAGCGTTAGTTGGGCTAAAGAGTAATATTCTATGAATAGAAGGGTCCGGATGCAAATTCCTTTTCCTCCCATCGTGTTTCACGCTAGCTGAAGCTGAACCAATACTAGTATGGATTTTTAAATCTAACAAGTTCAAATTAACTTTAGTTTCTCAGGAAGTATTAATCTCTAGCTCATGAGATCCCAATCAAGTATTTGTATCTTAATCGCGTCCTAAATCCAAATACCACGTGAAAGGTTGTGCACGTGGTTCAGCTGAAGAAAGCATTGGCAACTCATGAGATCGAAGACAGGTAAGTTTTAGAGTACCTTAATCTTTGTTAATTAAGATTTGGGTATATTACATCACCCTAGTGTGCATCGGCCTCCTATTTTCCTAAGCACTGCATTTTGCACTTGCCTCACTCTAAGTTTTAATACATTTAATTTAATTATTGTATGCTTAAAATTAGAAATCATATCTACTCCTCTACACTTAAAGAAGGATCAAAGCTTTAATACATTTGATTTGGAAATCATGTCTACTCTTCCATACTTAAAAGAAGGATCCAAGTTTTAATACATTTGATTTGTTTTACTGTTTATGATACAGTAAATTCCTATAAATAGTAACTTAGTATGGAGGAGAAGACTTGATTTACTGTTTATGCACTGTGAATTACTGTAGCATATATAAACATCAACTTCGAGTTTATGCTACAATATTTACTGTAGTATAAACGGTAATTCTTTTGGATTCTCCTTTAAATATAGAGGAGTAGATACCTACCCTACACCCCCATATCAACAAAAAAGAAACCCTCTTGTTCTAGCAAATATCCAATTTCTACATGATAAGATAGAAGGAAGAAATGAGGATGCTTTATTCTTAATGAATGTGAAGCAGAACGACTCTGTTCATTATCAAGAGATAATTAGAACCCGTGACTTGTTGGAAACAATTCCACCATAGCCGATGAAAATTTTCGATAAATTAATTGTCCTTTTCTACTAATAGTTCCAACAACACGCAATGCATATCATTGTGGTGTCCAAATTCTCTATGGCGAGAGAACATGTGACGCAAAATTTACCGAGCAAATCGTTTCACCGTTTTTCACCTCATCAAGGCACACTAATTTTTACCTGTACAAGGTAAACATAAACGTATTAATCACAATACGATAAATGAATATCTATGAATATATACTATACCATAAAGTTTTATTGTTTGCATTGATTTTAAAAGAGAGTTCAGTATGTGTACGTATAGGCACTGGATCATTTGGTCCCAGGTTATCGATAGGTGGACGCTGTTTGTGATGATTGGTAGCCGACTGATATGCCATAGCTAATGCTAGAGCCTGAAATGTACACAAAAGCATTTTCAAACTTATTATCAGTGAGTTTTATTTGAATGTAGAACAATGATGGAGTTCATAAGTAAAGTTCAAGCAGAACATCTCGAGTCCAATCGTACAAGATATGCGAGGTTTTTAATTTTATGATATAGTTTGGTTCGATAAAATAGGCTGGGTTTCAAGAAGAGAAAGAGATGATGTATAAAAAATGTCAATTAGTATTGGGCAACAAAACTTCTGTATGGGTCCTATTTACGCATTATAAATTTGAAATTAGTCACTGAAGTCATTGAAACTGCTACTAGGCACCCGATTCTTTAGTTATTCCAAAATCAGTCCCTCTAATAAAGAGTAAAAGTAGCAATCATAGGGATTAATTTGAAATAAGTAATGAAAATTGAGAGATTTGATAGTTGGCAAACTTTATCTTTGAAATAACTTGAGAATTGGGAGACTTAATACCAATTCAGTGGTTTGAGGGACTAATCCAAAATGTGAAAGATTTAAAGGACTAACATCCAAAAAAGCCCTAGAATTATTCATCATATCCAGAGAGGTCTTAATATTCTCATGTCATGACAAGAAGCTTCATCCTGTAGCTCCTACTGTTGAGGATCTTTATGTTGCCATAATTTTTTTTTATCAGAAGTATATCGATGATACTTAATTTCAGAACTTACAATATGATCATGGTCAGGAGGTGCGTATATGCCTGTTGTTATCGTCGTTCTTCTTCGTGTACCACCTTTTGGTGGATCTTGAATGCTCTTGAAACCAGTAGGAACAATGACAACAGGGAAGCCAACCAAATTTCCTAAGCAAACCCTTTCCCAGTCAGTTGCATTAGCGATAAATGCATCGACAGTGAAGCCCTCTCGAACTTCTCGAATCAGCTTCCCCCTTACCCTTTGAGCCTGTCAACACAGATCATTGATATCAAACAACAACAGAGGAATATAATTGAATCCTACTTAACAATGAAATTGACATGTTGCAAGAATATGTGAAAAAAAAGTATAATCTAAATATATATCGCGAGAAATTAATTAATTCTCTTGTATGCTGTGATACACCAGGTACATTACCAAATATGCTACCACAATATTCTAGTAAACATACTTGGTTATTGTGTAAAACCTATGAACTGAGAAGAGCTTGCATTGATTCTCTTGTTATATTCATACTCCTTTTTTTCGCTCTTGCTTTTATATTTTGCCTCTGATTTCAGTTACTTGAGTTTCTATTACAAGTGTTGCATCCTGATTACTGGCTTCTCTTTTCTACAATTTAGATCGCACACCACGCACTCTGCAAAAACTCAACCAAACTGAAAGTGAAAAATGTGAAAACACTTCTAAAATGAAAAACGAGAAGTAATTTCTAGGCTTTTTTTGTGAATGTAGATATATATGCAGCTGAAATCAGATTTTAGTAATAAGATTCATGATACGGGGACTCCATAAATACCTGTATATAATCTACTGCAGGGATTAGCCTAGCACGACGAAGTTCCACAGGCCATTGATCTTGAGCTTCATAATCATCATCATATCCTAACCTCTGCCACTTATCGAAGTGTGCCAGCATATCGACATCCATCGTGAAATTGAGAAGCGCCTGCACCGTCTCAACCGTGTAGTTGAGCTTGAACGGTACGACATTAACACCCATGGAAGAAAGAACATGAATAACCTGAGCAGAAAGTGAGAACATTGCCTCCATCAGAAACAAAAGCAAACCTTCTACATCACAACTTCGATTGAGGTTACTACCCCAGAATAGCATACTCACTTCCATTTCGGCATCTTCAAGATATCCGACAGTGAGTTTCTTTAAGTCAATCGAGAATGGATCCTTAAGTGATATCTTTCGAGATGAGAGGTCATCGGGGTCCCTCCCCCGAATAGCATCTATTATAGCTCCACAGTCAGCTGCACTTCTGCAGAAAGGACCAAGCTTATCCTGTGACCATGAAATTTCTGGCTTCAGCTTCAACATTTTATATGCTTGTATTTGATAGCAAAATATATCGGAAATGGAATCACCATGCTTTCAGAGAGGCTCATCACACCGGTTCGTCCAACAGAACCAAAAGTGGGGCGCAAGCAAGTTATACCGCAACGAGCAGCAGGGAAAGACATGGATCCAGCAGTTTCAGAACCAATGGCAAAAGGAACAAGACCTTCACAGAAAAAATGATGTCAATGTACAACTTGCCAAGCTTACAGAGCCATTCTTTGGCTGTTTTTAGCAACTCAACACTAATCCGGTTAAGGCCTTAACTGGATTAGAATTCAACAACGGTGGGGGTGACCAAAGATAATCTGGTTAATGACCATTTCTATAACTATAAAAACCGGGTATGGACCCATTTTTGCCAACGTACTTTTAGGCCTTGGTCACGTTAGTGGGAGAGTTGCCAAATATACTCTTAGGATCAGTTTGCAAGCAATAAAAAATGAGGCAGAATTGATCTTGACCCAGTTTTATCCTAACTGGACTTGGAATGACCAGGAGTCCATCTTTAAACTGTTTTAAGGGTCATTTTTGGGCTAAAACAACTGTTGCAATCATCATTTTTAGGTTAAAACAATTATTGCAACCCTCCCCCACCCCGCCAACAAAAAAAAAACCCACCACCACCACCACACACGCACACAAGGAGAGAAAAGGCCAACATCAATCCTTGATTGTTTTTGTGGCTTGCCAAAAACACCCTTAAATTAAGTACCTTTTGTTGCATGGGTCGCGATGAGATTAAGAATTATAATTTTATGTTGTGACATGTTCCTGAGGGTAAAAGCTGGGGTACTTTACGGATAAATGCCTTCTTTCTAAATTTGTGTTGAGGCTTGGGTTATAAGTTTATACTCTAATTATAAGTTTATGTTGTGCGCAGCGGAACTCGAAACACATGAAAGAGCATGAACAAGAACACGATAGATCACAACCAATAAGTAAAACACAATCACCACAGCAAGACAAACGAATTTTACATGGTTCAGCAAGTTGCCTATGTCCACGGGGCAAATAGGGGGGAGTTTTTACTATTAGAGATAAAGAGAATACAAACAGGGTTTACAATCTCACCAAAAACCCTCAAACAAAGCTCTTAAAATCTCTCACAAATTCTTCCTCAAAGGATGCACAATTCTCTCTCAAAAGTTGCTCAAAGTCTTCCTTCATAAACCCTAATAACCATTCTCTCTCAAAAGCTGCTCAAAGTCTTCCTTCATAAACCCTAATAACCATGATTAAGGTTATAAATCAACACAAAACAAAACGGGTCAGAAAACATAACTCAGACTCAGACCGGCTGGAGGTCGACCGTCGAATTCGTCACGGTCGACCGTCCAGGAATCGACAGAAAACAAATCGATTACAGGGTCTCTACGGTCGACCGTTGCGGTCGACCGAAACCAACGACATAACATAAATCAATTACAGGGTCTCTATGGTCGATTGCTACGATCGACCAAACTCAACTCTAGAATTTGCCTTCGACCTGTGCACGTTTCCGATCAACTGGACTTGATCCGCGGTCGATCGGCAAGTGTCCAAAAGCTTGTCTGAGTCGTTTTTCCTGATCTTCAAAGCTATGTTAGCCATTTTTACAAATCTCCACCTCGGTGAAGTTTCTCCCAAAACTGAGCCGACACCAAAATATTTGAATGTCCCACTTGTTGCATCCAGTATGAAGTGAATAAATCCACGATAACAGACTCAATTCACAACAAGTCGGGAAACCAAACGAGAGATCAAACAATCTCCCCCATCAATATCAACTAATCCAACCGGCTGCATTAAAAAATTACCTACGTATCCTCTTGTCCAAGGAATCAAGTCTCACGTAGTTCACCCAAATAACCTCCAAAGGCTCTCAACATCGAAGAATGTTCAATAACTCCAAACAATAACCAAACTTCACACCTGAGATAACTTTGGTCAACATATCCGCAAGGTTGTCCTATGTATGGATCTTCTCTAATATGACATCTCCATCATCCAAAACATCTCAAATAAAGTGGAATCTGACATTAATGTCATTCGTGCGTGCATGATAAACCTAGTTCTTTGCCAAATATATAGCTGACATGCTATCACAATACACCCGAATGGTCTCATGTGCAATCCCCAAGTCATCCAACAGTCCGTGCAACCACAGAGCCTCCTTCACAGTTTTAGTCATCTCCATATACTCTGTCTCCGTAGGAGAGAGAGCCACCGTACATTGAAGTGTACATCTCCAACACACCGGTGCTCCTGTCAATATAAATACATATCCTAGACCGACGCTTGTCAAGATCTCCCGGATAATCAGAATCCACATATCCAACACAATCTTGCCTAATCTTCTTATTTTTCTAAAATACCAAACCAACATCCACGGTACATTTGATATACCGTAGAATCCACTTTACGACCTCTCAATGATCATTTTCGGGATCGTGCATATACCTAGACACCATGCTCACGGTCTGTGATAAATCTAATCTCGTACACAATATCGCATACATCAAGCTACCTATCGTATTGGCATATGAAACCTTTGACATATACTCTCTATCCTCAATCGAAACATGTGATATCTTCGCTGAAAGCTTGAAATGGGGAGCCAATGGAGTGCTCACTGTCTTAGCATTGCCATCAAAACTGAATTTTTTTAACATTTTCTGCAAGTAACTTCTCTGTGTAAACTTCAATCTTCTCTTCACCCTGTCTCTCTCGATCTCCATACTCAATATCTTCTTAGCTTCTTCAAGATCCTTCATCTCAAACTCGGATGACAGCTTCTTTTTTAACTTTCGAATAGCTGAAGAATTTATGGAAGCAATAAGCATATCATCAACATATAACAACAAATAAATATACTCATCATCCTATTACTTGTACATGTAAACACATGGGTCATATGGACTCATCGTGTATCATTGGTCAATCATAAAACTGTCGAATCTCTAGTATCATTGTCGTGACAATTGCTTCAATCTGTAAAGAGACTTCTTCAACTTGCACACCAAATCCTCTTTTCTTGCAGCTTTAAACCCCATGGGTTGTGTCATGTAGATCTTCTCTTTTAAGTCTCCATATAGAAAGACTATTTTAACATCCATCTGGACCAAATCCAAATCCACCAGTGCCACCAATGCCAAAAGAATCCTAATCGATGAATGTTTCACAACGGGTGAGAAAACCTTGTTGTAATCAACACCCTCAAGCTAGGCATACCCATTGGCAATCAATCTAGCTTTGTACCGAATGTCCCTAATAGAAGATCCCTCTTTCTTTTTATATACCCACTTGCATCTAATAACCTTCTTTCCCTTTGGTAGCTTTGCAAATTCCTAAGTGTCATTCTTCTGAAAAAAGTGCATCTCCTCCTCCACACATTCCCTTCACCTGATCGAATCAGAGCTAGACTCTGCCTCCCTAATCCCTATATATAGAAGGAACCAAATCATTAACGACCTCCACTAGTAAAGCATATACAACCAACACATCATTGTATCTAGCTATCCGACGAATCACCATTCTAGGTCTATTTGCTGCAATTGACAACTAAACATGACCCTATTCCCGAGTCTCACCATTCATTGTATCCTTCAAATGCATGTCTGTCATCCCATCTCCTCCCAGTGTTACCTCTGTAGGAGCCTTAATGGATACAATACTATCTAGAATGAGTGTAGTCACATCATCCTCCACCTATTGGGATATCCTATAGTCTGGTCTTCCTCCACCTACTAAGGGACTTGATGCCTCATTATGTACGCCTCATTAAACGTGATATCTCTGCTAATGGCTATCATCTTGTCCTGTAGATCCCACGATTTAAAGCCTTTAACTCATTCTCTAAAGCCCACAAAGACTGCTTTCCTCGCCCTCAGATTTAATTTTCTATCATTGACATGATAATAAGCTGGACACCCGAATATCCGAAGTAACTCATAGTTACTAGCCACCGAATCAGACCATAGCTCCATAGGAGTCTTCTCCTGTATCGCAGTGCATGTTAACCTATTAACGAGATGACTCGCATAAATCAACGTCTCGGTCCAAAATGATCTAGGCAATCCACTCTGTAACATCATACAACGCACCTTCTCCAGCAAGGTACAATTCAATCTCTCCGCCATCCCGTTTTGTTGCAGTGTCTCTCTAATTGTGAAGTGTCGCCTAATGCCGTAATCTCGGCAAAACTATAAAAATGGACCACTTTTATACTCTCCACTATTATCTGAACGTAGTGTATTCACCTTTCTATCTATCTGCAGCTCTACTTTTTTTCACTCCATAAAAATATTCAGGACCTCATGTTTATGCTTCATGGTATATACTCAATTTCTCCTGGAATAGTCATCAATGAAAGTGACAAAATAGTTGGCCCCACCAAATGATGTATGCTTAGAAAGGTCCCAAATATTTGTGTGAATATAATTCAATATACCTTAAGTGGTGTGAATTGCAGTGCCAAACTCACTTTAGTCTTCTTTCCAAGTATACAATGCTCACACATCTTCATCTTACAGGTCTTTGCACTTTTCAATAGCACATGCTTCGCTAATGTCAGTAGAGACTTATCATCAGTGTGTCCTAATCTCATGTGTCATAAGCTAGTAGTATCCTTCTCTGTAGTAATAGAAGCTGCCAGACCCCCTGTAACTGTCTTACCTTCAAGTAGTATAGGTTGTTTTCCCTGACACATCGCATCACCATCATAGAACCTTTTGTGATCTTCGAAGTAGCATTCTCTAAGATCACCTGATAACCTACTGCCTCTAAAGTCCCAAGAGAAATAATGTTTTTCGTTAATTGTAGAATGAACCTCACTTCCTTCAGCTCCCTAGTCATCCCGTCACACATCCTGATCCGGACTATACCAATATCACCAATAGGACATACGTGATCATTACCCATAAGCACGAGATCCCCTCTTTCTAACTCCTCAAAGCTAGATGTAGGCTGTCTAAAAATTATTACAGATAGCTGATCCCCATGAAACACTGATAATGAAAGTTATAATTTAGCGACTTCTAGAAGGCTAAAATTTGAAAACTTTCATGTAAATTGATGAATGTTATAATCTGATGACCATCATAATAACTGATGAAAGCTCTAATTTAATAACCTTCACAATCATCAACAAGAGTTATAATCTGACGACTCTTACATTTCAAAGAGCCAAATGCAAAGATTACAAACTGACGATCTTTGCAACAATCTCTTTAAATCAAACGCAGGATTCACCCCCAGCGTTCAAGTTTAAAATACAGGGTTCATCCCCAGTGTTCTAGTTCAAAACACAGGGTTCATCCCCAGTGTTCCAGTTGGAAACACGGGTTCAACCCTAACGTTCAAGTCCAGACGTAGGGCTTGTGACGGCGTTCCAGACTCAAAACGCCAAGCTCGTTGCCGTGATCCAGACTCAAAACGCAGAGCTCACCTCTGTGTTCCCAGAACGAGACGTAAAGCTCAAAAGTTGCGTTGCAATATCAAAACGCAAAGGTTCTCCCTGCATTGCAACATTAGAACGCAAGAGTAGGACCCGCGTTTTCTGCGTTTGACTGGTTCAAATAAAACCTGAACAGTTTTAAAACCATATCTCCACTTAATGGGGTTGGTTACACCCCATTAATGAGTTATTTTAGGGGGGCGGTTACACCCCTTAAACCATTAAACGGTTTTAAAACCGTTTTTTATGAAATAAAGTCGGTTACACCCTATTAAGGAGAGATTTTAGGAGGCGATTACACCCCTAAATCTCCTATAAATACCTAAAAAATCAGCTTAAAATGGGAATTTTTTGGAGATCGAAAAATCTAAAAGGAGATCGGCATTCATTCTTAGAGAGTTTTTATCATCAGCAACAGAGATCTTAGAGCTTGATCTTGGCTTACTAACCGAATTTTCGGTTTCAAATCAACTCTTTCACAGAGTTTAAAAAAACTCGCACTAAGTTATAAAACTCGTTAAGAGTTCTTTTCATACTTGCCACGCAAGTTCCATCAACCATTCCAGTGAATGAGACGTTCTGATCGTCAATAAGAAGCAAACTCGATACGAACATCGAGGGAGACATCTCATCGCTACCGTGAAGAATCCAGTTTTAAACAAAGGGAATGATCTTCGTCGATCCTCTTCTCTTTTGTAAATCGGGATTCCGATTGAGAATATTTATAATTTTTTATTCTAAGATTGTTGGAGAGAGATTACTTTGAGAGAATTGTAAACTATTCTTTATCTAAATCAGTTAGAGAGAATAAATTAAATACATTTCTCATAATTATTCTTCTAATTTTTCCACAAACACTGGAGAATCAATCCCTTCTAGGCCCAATGTGATATGTAGCTCCCGAATCTAACACCCACTTCGTAGAGTTGGTATAGCAAACTGACAGTAGTGCAGAGTAAGAGTAGCCCGAAAAATTCGAATCCGAATTGTCGCCAATAGCCTTGGAAACATTCACCTCTGGAGCTTGTATAACTTTCCCCTCGTTCTTTCCGGTTTTATCCTTCAACTTTGGGCATTCGTTCTTCTAATATCTCTCTTCTTTTCAAAAGGCACATTGATTTCTACCAACACTCTTATAGTCACCTCTATTCTTCGACTTTGAGCGGTTGAATTTGTGATAGTTTGGACTACAGCCTCGAACTGTTAATGCATCTCCCGATGTTTTCTCGGAGGGTTCGCCATCACTCTTCCTCAACTCATAGTTCATCAATGCTGAGGTCACCTCATTGTAGCTAATAATAGTTTTTCCATTGACCATAGTGAGAACAAAGGTATCATAATCATGCTCCGGCAACGAACACAATGATAATATCGTCTTATCTTCATCCTCAACCATGATGTCCACATTTGTCATATCCGAAAGCAACTTCGTGAAGTTATTGACATGCTCACTAATGGAAACCCCTCCTCTTTATCTTGAATTGATAAAACCTCTTCTTTAAGTGAAGCCGATTTTTAATGCTCTTCGTAAGATACTTCTCATTGAGTGTTTTCCATAATCTCTTTGCCGACGTCTCGTTCATCACATCATAAATCAAATCCAACGTCAAGCATGACCGAATAACCTCAGAAGCCCTACTGTTCATCTTCTTCCAAATATTGTCCTTCATGTCTTCAAGTTTCTCTTGTAATTTAAGAGTCTCATCCAAATTCTGGGCATCTAACGCATCCATTACCTGACACCTCCACAAACCGAAATTATTCTTGCCATGAACTTCGGAACATCAATCTTAGTGTTATTGATACTCAGACGCTGTATCGTCTTCGTAAGAGACGATCCCGATGTGCTTGCTTCACCCATGTTGACGATCTAACTCTTCAAATAAGAATCCTTCAGAGAATCCTCCAGACAAGCCCCAAGCCAAACCGGAAGCTCTGATACCACTTGTGCGCAGCGAAACTCGAAACACACGAAAGAGCACGAACAAGAACGAGATTGATCACAACCAATAAGTAAAACACAATCACCACAGCAAGACAAACAAATTTTACGTAGTTCAGCAAGTTGCCTACGTTCACGGGGCATGTAGGAAGAGTTTTTACTATTAGAGATAAAGATAATATAAATAGGGTTTACAATCTCACCAAAACCCCTCAAACAAAGCTCTTAAAATCTCTCACAAATTCTCCCTCAAAGGATGCACAATTCTCTCTCAAAAGCTGCTCAAAGTCTTCCTTCATAAACCTTAACAATCGTGATTAAGGTTATATATCAACACAAAACAAAACGGGTCATAAAACATAACCTAGACTCAGACCTGACTGGCGGTCGACCGTCGAATTCGTCGTGGTCGACCGCCGAATTCGTCACGGTCGACCGCTCAGGAATCGACAGAAAACAAATCGATTACAGGATCTCTGCGGTCGACCGAAACCAATGACAGAACATAAATCAATTACAGGGTCTCTGCGGTCGACTGTTGCGGTCGACCGAACTCAACTCCAAAATCTGCCTTCGACTTGTGCACGTTTCCGGTCGCCCGGACTTGATCCGTGGTCGACCGGAAAGTGTCCAAAAGCTTGCCTGAGTTGTTTTTCCTGATCTTCAAAGCTGTGTTAACCATTTCTACAGTTTATACTCTAGCAGCAGTCATATAAAGTTCAACCAAGATGCTGGGTAAAGGCACCAATATTGAACAACAGGTAATCATTTTGTGCATTTTTTTCTGTGCATGTTCAGAGAGCACATACTTTAAGAACATAAGAAGTTCAACCAAGATTTTGGATAAAGGTACCGGTATTAGAACATAAGTAGTCCAACTGTGATTTTGGACAGAGGCACCAGTATTGAACAATAGGTAACCAAGTTGTAATTTTGCTTTCATGTTCATGGCAACAATTTCAGAAAGACAGTCGTAAAGTATGAACAAGTGAAGGCAGTGAAATCCGAGAGAGAGCTAAAATTTCTTTTGACTCAACAAGAAAATACCTGCGGAGGTACTGGCAGCAGGCCCTGCTGATGAACCGGTTGAAAACTCTGCGATATTCCAAGGGTTTCGAGTCCTTCCGCCGAACCAGATATCATCATAGGCCAGAGATCCTGAAACAAGTTTCGCTACGAGAACTGCACCTGTAAGCTTTAGCCTGGCACAGAATTAACTATTAGAAATAAAAGATGATTAAATTCGAAAAACTGAAGGATCAAAAATGCATTTGTGAATGTTCAAGATGTGCACCTTTTGTAGACCCAAGCTTCAATGTTAAGAACTTGGTTTCTGAATGTTTTCGAGCCCCAAGTGGTCTTGTAATGAGGAACAGCTATGATATCTTTCAACCCATATGGAATTCCATGAAGAGGACCTGCAACCCATAACAGAAATTAGAAGACTCATATGAAAGAATGTAGAAAATGAATATAAATTCATGTTCAAAGTAGTAAAAATTGCAAAACTTGAGAATGCATCATTTGGTGACGAGCATTCATTTAAGAAGTAGATAATGAATAGAAAATTCAGATGTTACCTAGATAAATTCCTTGGTCACTCAACTTATCTGCTTCTTTTGCCTGAGCATATGCTAACTCTTCAGTATATGTTATCACAGCTTCAAGTACATGATTGTACCTGACGATTCCCATTAAGATATAGAATAAAATTTTCATGGTCAAACTTGGTACTACCTCAACAATACCTCTTTGATCATGGTTTATAAAACAATTTGTTAGCCAAATGATAGTCAACTAAAAAAAATTCAGAATCTCAATCGTACCTCTTTAATCTTCGAAGGAAAATATTAGTCAGCTCCAAAGAAGTGATTTGCTTAGTTCTAATAAGTGATCCTAATTCAAGTATCTGGAAAAAAGAAGTTAATGACATGCTTGATACTTTCCTATGATAAAACAGAGAAAATTCTCTTTTGAAATAGATTTAGGATTTAACTGTGAAAATAGAAATTTACCGACATAAAGGCGATATCCTCTTCTTTCTTTGGCCTTTTCACTCCTTTAAGTAAAGGATAATTAAATCTTTCAATATCCACTGGAGCTTCATTGCTGCCCCAGGATGCATTGAATACTAAAACTGATGGATTGTGCAGGCCTCCATCTTCATAAGCAACCATTTTTTGATTCTCTCTGAAGACGGGTATGTTGAACTCCTTTGCACCATTTGTCATTTCTCGAATCTATTGACAGCACAAGTTAAATTGTACATCAATTTTTTTAAAAGAAATTTTGAGAAACTCAGAATTAATTACTATTTAATTAAATTCCAAAAGCTTACTTTTGAGTTGTTGAAAAAATCTTCGTCAGTGAATTTTAGTGCCTCCTTGAGCACATAAACTTGGCTAACTTTTTCTTTTTCTTTGCAAGTGATATTTTCCGCTGGAACAGTATGCTTTTTGTCCTGAAAAGTTCAATGGAATGATTAATCATCGAAATGAGAATGAAGAAAAATTGGAGCTAATAAAAGTAATTATGTATTAGACTCATCTTCTAACTGCCAAGGTTAAGCAATAAGCTAATATATACTGCTATAGTTTAGATGGGTCATATGCAATTACTTAAAATCATCACAAAATTAACAAAACACTAGATTCATCGAATTTACGAGCAACGTGATTCTGTTGAGAAAGCTATTGGGAGAGTTTTTTTTTTTTAATCTTTGAAGAAAATACAGGAGAGTATATGTTGAGACACAATATTGTTTATCAAAAAACTATCATAAACTTCATCTATTTTCAAGTTCCTACTATGAAACTTAAAGTTCATGTCAGTTTTTGTAGTAATTAGTTGAAATAATACATAGAAGGATATTAAGCTTGCAAGAGAAGTGCAAAAAAATGGTCAAGAGATCAATTTACTTTAATGGCTTTTTAGGGAGAAGAAGAGAGTGGTTAGTGGAAGATGATGAAATTTTCTTAATGCAAATAATACTTATGGAAATTTTGTGAGAAAACAAAGAGTAGTCATTGTTAGTTTCTTAAAATTCAGGGTTAATGAACTTCAATACCATAAAAAAATTTCATCAATTTTTAAAGTTGATGCCTTGAAGTTTAAACTTGCCCCAAAGTTTTCAGCACTTTTAACCTTAATGCTTTCCATTACATCGCCATTCAGAATTCTGTTTAAAACAAATCACACAATTATCACATGGTAAATATTTGGACTTCTATACCCCTAGGACCGAAATGAAATCTCCTAAACCCATTAAAAATCCATGAATGCCTAATCTACTCAGATATTTAATGGATTTTTGCATATTGGTCCCTTAGCTAATCTCCAATAAAACTCTCAAACAAGATTAAATTCAAATTTCTCTTCTTCTTTCCTTCTCTACCCTCCATCCGAACGTAGCATAAATGTGTGCCTAGTGAGGGTGAGAATTTCAGTTTCATCTATCATCTTAAAGTCTCTTTTATCATTTTATATTCTAACGAACCAAATTTAAACCATTTATAGAGAAGAAAAAAAAAAGGAAAGTAACTAATACCCAACATATAAAAAAAATATTATGTAAGATCACTTACCATATTGGAAACTGAATCAGCAGCTAGTGTTTCAGAGAAAAAAGCTGCACCTAAAACCATGAAGAAGATGAAGTAGGGAGAAGCCAGAGGCTCCCTCTCTCTGAGACTCATGGCGCAAGAGAGGGAGAGAAGTGGAACCTGGGGGGTTTGGGGGGTACTAGGTTCATAAATTCATTGCTGGTTACTGAAGTATTTAAATTTTTTTATATTTGGATTTTCAACGGGCGGCTCTGCGTTCAACGAGGACTTTGTGAGTTGTTTTTTCGTTCCTACTGTGTCATTCTCAGATATTAGTTTCTGGCAAAGTTTATCTTTGATATATGTTTCCTGAAATGTTCATTATCATGTCACATTCTTCAAATACAAAATTATTATTATTTATTAATATCAGATTCCTTGTAATAGTTCCACTACGAAATATTGCTAAGAAGAGTGAAAATTTTTGAATCGAGAGGAGAGAGACGTGTGCTATTATCAAAGAGAAGATTCAGTGGTGAAGAGAGAGCAAGTGGAAAGAGAAGAATGATTCTGGCTGATCAAAATTTACGTAAAGTTGGTAGCTTTTGAAAGGGGCCAAGTGTCCAAATACCCTCTCGGATTCAAGAAATTTGCAAAAAGACAGCTGATTAAAGACTTTCATTATGATATGATTTCATATTACAAACGAAAATACGGAAGAAAAGCATCTCTGCCAGTTACTAAAGACACACAACAAATCTATCGGCACGTTCTGAAAATGGGACTATGATTGATTCGCGGCCCCATTTTGAGAAGAACTTTGTTTAGGAAAAACCCCAAAAAAAACTCATTCTGTTTTAATCCACACCCTCCTCGCATCAAAATAAAACCAGTTGATAACTGAATCAGGATAAATCTCCTCCATGTTTTGAGGAGTTTGCCAAGCTATCACTGTGTCTTTGTTTTCGTCCTAGCATATGCGAGATAAGAGCACGTTTGCCACTCAATGGGAAACAAACAAGACTACGGAAGAACACGCATAAATTAATCTTGCACAAGATTGGCAATCATCCGATACAAATTAACCTTGACAACCTCTTAGCATCTAGGTCAAATGGGTTGTATTCACTTTCAAACGAGAATCACAAGAAGAAGAGCACAATCACATTCTACTGATCGCTGCTACAGGGACCAAAAATATGGGACCATTGGAGGGGAAATGCGAGGTATCCCCCTCCTATTGCATAATGAGCTGACATGACCAGCTCGTTATTTTAGGTCCGTAAGGCATTTTTCCATCCTATTGGCACTAATTAAAGCAAACACATTCCACAACAAAGAACCACGAGAATATCATCCCATTATATTGGCACTGTAACTTTTGCTAAAACCTGGGGTCCGCAACAATCAAGCGGAGGAAATACCTGCAGGCTCTGTAATTTACAAGCAGAGGAAGCTTAAAGCTTCGAAGCCTAGCAATTAAATGTCGAAGAAGCTTGAAGGTCAGTAACCAAATAGAGCTTAGGTTTCTGCCACACGATTATCAAAGAAGTGAATCTGATTCCTCCAAAAGCTCAAATAGGTATATTCTTTTGATTAAACTAATAACCCCCCTTAACACAATTTTACCGAAAGACAAGTCCCAACAGGAAATTAAATATAGCTCAAACATTATAGAACGCGATTCGTACCAAAGCCTCCCACCTAAAAAGTGTTGGGGAATTTTCGTCTCCCCGCCTATTACAATATGCGCAACTTGGAAGCCAACCCACAATCAACAAGATATAAAACAACCACAATAAAAAAGAAAGAACACCGAGATTTATGTGGTTCGGTCGACCAACTTCGACCTACGTCCACGGACAACAATACGAGAAATCTACTATGTATCAGGGAGAACTACAAGATGAACCACTCAACTCTCGTCTGTCAATCCCTCAACCTCACATATGTAATCAACTCTCATATCATCTCCAAAGCCCTCTCTTTACAATATTTTGAACGGACAAAAACTGCGAAACTCTCTACGAATGATGTAATCTTTTGCACGGATAAAGATACGAAACCCTCGCCTCTCACACAATATTCTTGAATCAGGCTACGCCCTCTGCTAACCCTAGATTACAAGAATATTGATTATCTCCCTTCTCCTTGGTTTTTCCTCCAACAATAGAAGAATATATATAGGGAAACCAAAACTCTATCTCTAGCCTAACTTCCAAATTAGAATAGGATTCAAACTTTTAATCATGATGAGACCTAGTCTCCTAATCATGATAGATCTCTAACCCTATTACTTCTCATAAAGTTATACAAAGAATCAAAGACACAATCCCAACAAAAAGTACGCAATCCAATATATGGTGAAATGATTGCTTAAGAAAGAAAATCAAACAATGTGATTAAAAAGAAGAATAAAGGGAGAACACTTCAAAGAGATCTGGACCAAGAGCAGAAATGTCTTGACAAGCATAAAGCAAGAAATATATAAAAGGAAAATAAAAAAAACAGAACCTGAGGTTAGATTAAGGGGGTGTTTGGTTTAATTTCTAGAAATTATAGGAAATGTTTTCCACCTAAAATATGATTTCCTTGTATTTCTTAAAAAAATTATAGGAAAAGTTTTGAGGAATCAAAAAGTAACAATTTTCTTGTTTTTTGTACTTTGCTTGTTTGGTTCAAAACAAGAAAATAGCTCATAACTTTATAGAAAATAACAAGATTTGGTAGGTTTTTAATTAAATATGGTATGTGTCAGATTTCTGGTGATTTCCTCTCATTTTGAGAGGAAATTGATTTTTGTAAAATTTGGTAGGTTTTGATATTTTATAGAAAATATTTCTGTAAATTTTTTGTTGAACCAAACATAATTTACAGAAATCTCTAGAAAACTTTTAATTATAAATTTGTCATTGTCAGATGTTTTGAGAAAAGTTTTCTCAGAAAGTGTGTAACCAAACAGCCCCTAAGTCCTGCTCCAACATCAGCATCCGACATTTCCAAAGGCAGCTGAGTATGGTATAAATGTCACGATTTAATGCCTTTTTGTTTAGGGGGTGTTTGGTTCAATTTCTATAAATGATAGTAAATGTTTTCCACCCAAAATATGATTTCCTTATATTTCTTAAAAAAATTATAAGAAAAGTTTTGAGAAGTCAAAAAGTACCAATTTTCTTATTTTTTTATTTTGCTTGTTTGGTTTAAAACAAAAAAATAACCCATAACTTTATAGAAAATAGCAAGATTTTCTATATTTGTAGAAATTAAACCAAACATCCCCTAAATTTATAGAAAATTGTCAACTTTATAAAAAAATGTCAATGTGGTGTCAGATTTCTGTGTAATTTCCACCTATTTTGAGAGAAAATTGATTTCTTTAAATTTTGGTAATTTTTTGTACTTTACAGAAAACATTTCTGTAAATTTTTTTTGAACCAAACATAGTTTATGAAAATCTATAGAAAATTTTTAATTACAGAATTACCATTGTCAGATATTTTGAGAAAACTTTTCTATAAAATTATGCAACCAAACACAATCAAAATCCCAGCAGAAAGTTTCACAAGTTGCGTAGATTCCTTTCTACACATCAAGGAGATTGTGCTGATCTTATTTTATTTGACAGCTAGCACAATAAATATTCTAATTAAAAGAAGCTGTTAGGTTCATTGAACAAGGATCGTCTGGTCCTAAGAAAAATACCTCACTTTCTTGACCTCAGATAATTATGCTTATTTTCATGGTATCAAAAGACAAGCTGACAAGGATGTACATCTACATAATAATCTTGCATTTTAAACAAAACTTCTCAAAATTTGGAAGGAAAAAAAAAAGAGTGGTGCAACAATCAAAATTGTAAAGATTAACTTCTGTCTCAATTAAATACAAATCGAATCAAAAGGAATTACAAATGTCAATTTGACATCAGAAATGACAAATATATATATAACAGAAATGCCACTGCTAATTTTGTTAACTGTCAATCAAAACCACAACTATCGTTGACGCAAGCTTATGAATTTTAAATCTCATGTTACTATCCCCAAATCTAATCAACAGCAATAGACACGAGCAGTAAACTTACTTCTCTGTATCAAACTAAAGATGAATCGCCTGCTACTATTCTGTAACTCAACTTTACCCTTCTCCTCTGTAACCTCTTCCGAAACAAAAATAGATGGATAAATTAGAACGCCACTCCCAAGCAAAAACTTCTACTCAAAATTTAATTAGCATCAATTTAATTTTCCAAACCCCGCATTGTTCTACCCGAACCTAATCGAACACAATATGAGCAAGATACGTGTTGTTAAGCTTAATCTGTTGATTCTGTAACCTGAAGAACAATAATAAAAGGATTGCATCTTGTCCTGTCCAATTTCAAAAATTGAATTACCAAAAGAACAAGTGAACTGTTATTGCAGATCAGCGAGAACCGGGCGCTTAACATCTAAGTAGCAGGAAGAATATTTACCGTCTCTAAGAAGTGGACTTCACACTCAAAGATCACCGTTTGGTTCCACTTTTCTTTTTGGTCCATCAGGTTATTAGCAGATTTGCTTTTACAGAGAGCTAAATAGGAGGGACCACCATAAGCATGAAATCTGATCTTTATAACTGAGATATTATATAGGCTTCATACCCCATAGCAAATAAAAAACTGAACAGAACTTTGTAACCCCAACACCAAAATGCAACTTTCTCCAAAGCTAACTGATTATAGTATAGTTGTCACAGTATAAAGTTTGGTTTTGTCACACAGACAAATCCCAGCTTTCTGAATCTCTAACAATCTCGTACGCGTAACTTATATGCATCTTCCGTCGTAAATACAAAGTTTTGTAAATGAAGGGAGACGAGCTACGTGTGAGTTGTCTATATTCCTTTCTACATGACAAGGAGATAGTGTTAATCATACTCTTTGACAACTAGCACAATAATTATTCTATAAAAGAAGCTGTTGAACAAGCATCGCCCGCTCCTTAAATAACTCAACATCTTGACTTTAGATGTTACAGTTATCTCATTCTATCAGAAGATAAGCTAACAAGGATAAACATAAATGTTCCTTAAAATGCAGGGTATACTCTGTGGAATAAACTCACCCGGAAAAAAAAAAATTTACTCCAAGCCCAACTTAAATGAAAATGCTAGATAACCTAAATTGCTATAACAATTCTCTCAGATCAATACATATGGCGTAATCCAAGCTAATTGCATACTTGACTTGGAATCCCTTTTCTTTTTTTAAACCATTGGCGAAAGGATCAACCTACAATGGAATAAGATTCAATGGATGGATGCAAGATGGCGACATGCTACAGCGAGACAAGGTTAGCGTTTTGGACTTACCCTATAGAATTTCATTAACGCAAAGACATCCATGACTTACTTGACAGAAGCCTCCAAGCTAAATTTAGCTTACCGTTTACAATGCAACATTATAGAGAACAATGTTTTAGAAAGCATTAGGCAGACTCTTAAGCAACACAAAGGCGTTTTTCGGCGCTCTATTTTTTCAGGGTGATTGTTTACGCCGCGGCTAAAAGTATGAGGTTTACAACTCTTCGAGGCAAAGAGGAAAGGTAAGGGGAGACACCGGAGATTCAAAACGCTATGCTCGGCCTTTTTTTTCTAAAACATATTTGGATATCAAGTTTTATGCAATCAATTCTCAACAACACGTTCTCTTCATCCAGTGCTATGCTTAAGAGGGCAACATACCCATTTTTTATGCGATGCAGCCTGCTCGAGCAGCCCATGCTCGCCTAGGCTCTCTCAACGCTTGCACAGGCGGCATGGGAACCATTCAGGCCAAGGCAAGCGTCTAGGCAGATTTTTAGAACGATGACGGAGAACAGAACCCACTGCATAAGTTAGCAAGCTCAAAATAACATAAAGGCATCAGCATGTATAATCAACATCACAAGGATATGCAGCAGATGGAAATTTCATTCATCATTCAAGAATTATTAGCCGAAAAAAGCCCAACGAACATCGGTTTTACATCTCAAACCTCACATTATTCTCTCCCAAATCGAACCGATGGCAATAGAAATGATCAGTAAACTTACTCAAGTTGAGTTACTCCCAACTCCCCCATTCAGCAACCCCTTCTCACCCCCATTCTCGAGTTTGGCCTTCTCCTCCTCCTCTTCGACCACCTCCGAAACGAACTTAATCAACGAGCAAAGCCCTCCAAGGAAATTATGATCAATAACCCCCTCCCCGCCAATAACATGCGCAAAATCAACCATCTTCACCCTCGGCCCCCCCTTCCCCTCCTCGTAGATCACCATCACAGACGCCGAGTAAAAATGGTACAGCGTCTGCTCCTCAAACCACCCCTTCAGCTCCTTAAGCTGCTCCAGCACCCCGCCGGGCCCCCCATAGACCCCCGACGCACCGAACCGCCTCAGGATCCCTCTCACGTCGCCGGCGGTGTACTTCCTGACCTCGTCCCTGCTAGGTTTCCAGAATCCCCCGGGGCCGCTGATCTGGAGCCCGGAGATCCGAAACCCTAGGGTCAGGGTGGTCGTCTTGCGGTCCTTCTTGATGCATTTATCGAAGTAGGGCTCCGGGTGGTGCGGGGCCCACGTGCGGGAGCCGATCTTGAAGTCGACGATCGAGGGTTTGTCGAGGTCGGCGGTGATGTCCTCGATGACGAGGTGGGGGTGGCGGACGCCGCCGTCGCCGACGAGGCGGGTGCCGTGGAAGGCGGGAAAGAAGCGGCGGCGGAGGGAGGAGGGGACGCGGGGGTCGACGGAGAAGGAGGAGTAGAAGGAGAGCTCGGTGGAGCCGCGGTCGGTGGACTGGAGGGGCTTGAGGAAGAGGCCGCGGCCGTCGACGAGGGGGCCCAGCTGGCCGTCGCCGCCGGCGAAGTGGCCGGCGACCTGGTGCTCGGGGGCTTTTAGCATTTTTTTACCCCTTTCTCTTTTTCTTTTATTATTATTATTATTTTCTTTTGGGTTTTTTGGAATTTTTTTTTTTTTGGGATTTTTTTTCCTCTTGCGGAAAGGGGTTTGATTTTGGACTTCCAAAAGAAAGTTGGCCCTTTTGATGATTTTATAATGAGAGGTTGAGTGATGAAGACAAA
>BQKN01000316.1:153071-171063 GCA_022839385.1 Asparagus kiusianus
ATCCAAGTTTATAATCTTAGTCTGGCAAATTTACTACTTGGACGTAAACATGATTTTAATCTGACTTAATAATCATATCAGAACCAATCTCGAGGGTGCCGGTTTAAAATAAATAGATTATATATAATTCGAAAAATGTTGCGAGAAAGAAAAGAAAGCAATCAAATTGAATCTTACTCAAGCGTGAGAGAGAGAAAAAAAAAAAGAAGAAGAAGCAAATGTTAGTTCTAAACTAGTTTTAATTGAAAACAAATTTATACAGGTTTAGTGTGCAGATTACCAGGCTTACCCCCACGCATTCGCCCGCCCAAATTCCTAAACCCTTTAAAAGCCCTCTCCCCTCTTTCAAATTCTCATTCCTCCCTCAAATCAAGCAGAAATCATCAAAAATCACAGGGAAAAAGCTCACGGAAAATATCAAGACAGAGAAGAATCAATGACGCTCCTCTGCTTCTTGCTCGATCTCCGTACAATCCCCCCTCCACTACTCAGCGATCTGAAGCAGGTAAGCGATCTCCAGCTGGATCGGTCGATCGATCGTCTTCCTTCTCGACTTCATCCTATTTTTTGATTTCTCTCTGTGTTTCGGCGCCAGAGCCTGCTGCAGCTCGCGAATCTCTACGCGGTGACTCGTGGAAAGGATCGATGCGAGGATGAGATCCCGATTCTTCGAGATCTGATCGGGTTATGCTACATCGAGAATTCTCCATCCTCTTCATCTCCTGAGGTCCGAAAATTTTGATTTTCTTTCTTTATACGTTTGGATCTAGGGTTTTAAGAGTAATTGTAGCTTCTTCTCGTTCGTGTACTTTACTTTGTAGAGGAATTGTGGAGATATCTTGACTCAGTTGTTATTTTGACTCTTTTGAGGTCTATTCTGTTTCTTCTTTGTGAAAATTGAACACTAAAACAGTGAATTTTAGCATCTGATGGTGTGTTTGGATGCATTTTAACCTTTGGCCAAAAATATTTTATTAAGTTTTCTGAAACAATGGAATTGTTAGAATGTAGGATATAATATATAAGAAACATGGAAAAGAATGATAATTTGGTGAGCTTGTGATAAAGGTAAAGAAATTGTTGTGCCAAGAGCTGTGTCGAGGAATTAAACCAAACGCCGAAGAGGGCCAAAACCAACCAAAATCAATGCACAAACAAAACACCAATTTTAACGTGGTTTGGCAAGTTGCCTACGTCCACGGGGCAAGAAGGGGATGAGGTTTTCACTATTAGAGAAGAAGAGTACAAATTGAGATTACAAATCACTCGAAGGAACAAACTAATCTCACAAACAAAACTCTTAATCTCTCCAAACAAAACCCTAACTAAAGCTCAAAAAATACCTCTTTTTATGCTCCAAATATCCTCCAATCAATGCTTAATCAAAGTCCAATCAAAGCCTAAACAAAGCCAAAGAAACCCTAAAAAACGTGTCTCTATTTATAACAAAACACAATCTCAAACTGATTGGGATTCTAAAAACGAGTCTGCCACACCCTAGTGTGGCACACACCACACCGATGGTAAACAGGACAGATTCTGTCACACCAGGGTGTGGCAGACACCACACCCATGGCAGACATGACAGATTTTGTCACACCCATGGCAGACACCACACCAGGGTGTGGTGGAGCCTGTTTTGCTTATTTTTCACGTTTTTCTTAATTCCTTCGCCGTTTTCATAATTCTCCACCTCGGCGAAGTTTTTCCAAAACTGAGCCGACACCAACCAAAACAAATACCTCACTTGTTGCATCCAGTACATCATGACAACGGACTCATGATAACGGACTCCATCCACACAAGTCGAGACCCAAATGAGAGTGCGAACACTCACCCAAATGTCGGTATCTACTCATCAAATCGGCTGTATCAAAACTAACTGCCTACGTGGCTACGTATCCTCTTGTCCAAGGAATCAAGTCTTCACGTAGTTCACCCAAACGGTCTCCAAAGGCCCTCAAACAAATAGAAAAGTCTGCAACTCTTTCCCAATATCGCCAACGGATCTGCAACTGATAGCGATCCCAAACTGGTACAAATCAAACACCTCCATTTGAGGTGAACCAATGGTCGTATCCAAATCATGTCCACCAGCTACAACCGAATCCAAAACCAATCCATCATCTGCATCCGAAATCAAATGATCCCCGACCTGTGTCACCTCAGTTGGAATCCCAAATGACGCAGTATGATCTGGAGTATGTGGAATAAGTTCCACCCAACGTGAATTAGCATCACCCTCCACCTACTGCGATATCCAAACGACCTGATCAACACTCTCCACCTGCCGAGAGTCAAAAGTGACATTCTTGCTTAGAACAAAATCAGAAGCTCCCAAACGATAATCAAATGAGCCTCCGAATCCCAAACGCGTAATCGGATCAAATCTCACATCCTCGATGTGGCCAAATACTGGGTAACCAAATATCCAACGCCGATCAAAATCTGAAACAGCTCCACCAGATCCAATAACTCCTAATGCAGCAGTCGACGACCTATGACTAAGATGACCCAAATATGTCGAAGCTCCAGAACCAATGCTCGACAACCAACACCGATCCTCCTCCAGAAAGGAACGACCCATCGAAACTGTCATCTCATCTTGTCGCCCCAAAATCTCCACACCAATGAAGTGTCTCCTATTACCGTGAGCTCGGCACAAACGCAAGAAAGGACCCCTACCAAAGCTAGAATAACGAGTTATCTTTTTGTCAATATAATTCTTCCAATTGTTGTTGACTTCTAGGACTTTACACCAATGAGAACTGGTCGCGATCCAATAATGCCTAGAACAATCATCAACTGCGAAAACTACAAAACGATTACCTCCCAATGATGCCTCCTTAGAAGGTCCCCAAATACCTAACTGAACACCTCCTAAAAGACCCCTCGCTCGATGGATAGGAGTGCCAAACTCCACCTCGGTCTTGCTCATCCCAATATGCTCAAAGGACTTCTATCTGTAGGTCAAAGCACTCCTCAACAACCTATGCACGGCATCACTAATCAAATACCACAGCACCAAATAACGCCACAATCTAGTCAAATCCAATGAAGTCGTCAGAGCTCTATCAATTACCGTGTTCCCAAGCAAATAGTATAAGTTACTCTTTCTGACGCCCTTTATCACAGTCATGGACCCAAATGTAACCTTTAAACGTGCATCCGTCAAGGTCACCCTATAGCCTGCTGCCTCCAAAGCTCTAAGTGAAATGATATTTTTCTCCAACTGAGAAACGAACCTCACTCCAACTAACTCCCGAATCACCCCGTCACTCATCCTGATCCGAACGGTACCGATATCACCAATAGAGCATTTGTGATCATTCCCCATGAACACGAAATCCCCTCTTTTCAACTCCTTAAAGCTGGAGAACCAATCCCTCCTAGGGTAAATATGGTATGTAGCGTCAGAATCCAACATCTACTCTGTAGAATAGGCAACACAAACTGACGGTAGTGTAGATAATGAGTAGCCTGAAGAATCCGAATCTGAATTGTTACCACTAGTCTTGATAATATTCACCTTTGAAGCTTGTACAACTTTCCCCTTATATCTTCCCGGCTTGATCATTCAACTTTAGGCATTCAACTTTTCAATGTCCATCTTCTTTACAAAAAGCACACTGATTCCTATGAATTCCAAGATGTGCTCCTCTAGAATGTGATCTTCTATCTCGGTTTGGGCCTTTTGCTCTTGCAACCAATGCCCCCGTTACCGGCTCAATAGAAGTTTCCTTATTCTTCTTTCTGAGTTGGTAATTCACTAATACAGCGGTGACCTTACTATATGAAAGAGATGCCTTCCTATTAATAAGAGTAAGGACAAACGTCTCATATTCCTCGTCGGGCAAGGAACTCAACAATAGCAACGCCTTGTCCTCATCTTCAATAATAACATCTATATTCGTCAAATCTGTAAGAAGCTTCGTGTAGTGGTTCATGTGTTCACTAATGGATGTTCCCTTCTTCAATTGGAAACGATAAAGCCTCCTCTTCAAATGCAAACGGTTTTTAACGCTCTTCGTCAAGTACTTGCTCTCTAGGACCTCCCAAATCTTCTTCGCAAAAGTCTCATTCATCACATCATATTTTAGATCTTGAGTGAGACAAGACCTAATCACACCACACGCTGCCTTCTCATCAATGTCGTCCGGTTTTCCGTCCAACTCCAACGTATCTTCCAAATTCTGCACATTGAGCGCATCTAATACTTCGCATCGCCAAAGTCCAAAATTGTTAGTGCCATTAAACTTCTCCATATCAATCTTCATCGAGTGGATACTCAAACTTTGGACAGTCTTCACACCTAAAGAACTACCCTCAACTCCCTTTTTTTCGACCATAATTCTCAACACACCAACAACCAATGCGAAAACAAACGAAGAATAGATCCAAAACTGAGAAAAGAAAGAAGCTTTACCGAAAAGATCACACCTTTCTCACCAACTAAAACCCTAGACGAGCTTCTCAAATCGATCTACTCCTCCAAATAGCCCAAGCGTAGCCCGAGCTTTGATACCAAATAGTTGTGTCAAAAGCTGTGTTGAGGAACCAAACCAAACGCCGATCCAAGAGGACCAAAACCAACCAAAATCAATGCACAAATAAAACACCAATTTTAACATGATTCGGCAAGTTGCCTACGTCCACGGGGCAAGAAGGGGATGAAGTTTTCACTAATAGAGAAGAAGAGTACAAATTAAGATTACAAATCACTCGAAGGAACAAACTAATCTCACAAACAAAACTCTTAATCTCTCCAAACAAAACCCTAACCAAAAGCTCAAAAAAATACCTCTTTTTGTGCTCCAAATATCCCCCAATCAATGCTTAATCAAAGCCCAACCAAAGCCTAAACAAAGCCAAAGAAACCCTAAAAAACGTGTCTCTATTTATAACAAAACACAATCCCAAACTGATTGAGATTCTAAAAACGAGTCTGCCACACCCTGGTGTGGCACACACCACACCCATGGCAAACATGACAGATTCTGCCACACCAAGGTGTGGCATACACCACACCCATGACAGACAGGGCAGATTCTGACACACCCATGGCAGACACCACACCAGGGTGTGGTAGAGCCTGTTTTGCTTATTCTTCACGTTTTTCTTAATTCATTCCTCAATTCCTTCGCCGTTTTCACAGAAATAACATAAATTGAACTTTCTATAACACAAGTTGCACTGAAGTTAAATGTTTTATTATTTTCCATTTTCCGTACTTCAGTCGGTTAAATTTTCCTCTCTTTAATTGTTATAGCAAGAGGGCTCGAAGTTAATTTGCTTGTTCCCGTGGCCTAAATGTTATGAGTCTGTCTAAGGGCCTATACCTAGTAGGGTATCGAGGATATTAGACAGTTTCGTACCTCCTTCTAGAAGCACGTTGTTTCTGAAGTTATTTTCACATGTTCATTGCTTGTATTCAAGTAGCCATTAGCCAATATATCGATTAGTATATCCTTTTCTGAGGCTTTTTGCAAAACAAAATGGTCTCACTTTTCAGTATCCTTTACCACTTTTTATGATTTTTAGGTAATGTATCATGAATTCATGACTATCCCGATAAATCATGTGAAATTTAACCTAAAAAAATGGGTTAAAATGTTGTAATACTGATTTTAGGCTTCTATTTCTTTTAAAAAAATTGTATGGACTTATGGTTCAGTCAAGGTCTGAACCCAAGCAAGTATACGCTTATGTAAATAACCAGAAAGAAAAAAATTGGTTCAATTAAGACCAAATCCTTTTGTAAAAGTGTTGTAAAAGATATATTCCCGATATTCGCCATCCAATATAAAAATTTTCCTCCGATATTCCCGACCTCAAACATTTAGTACACTGAAAGCAGCTACATTTTAAGTGCCATAGATATCACGAAGTTGGGAGTTTTGGCACATGATAATGTAGATTATCAATATATGGAAGATTGTTATTTCAAATCAATGCTAGGATTTGTCCTTGTATTTAGCTAATCCTATTTTGATTGAATTGAGATTTGACTTTGACAGGAAAGAAACGATTTCAATTGGAACTAAATTCTAATTGAAGCCTGGTTGAGATTTGATAATCCAGTTCAAAGGAAGGAACCCTATATGAACTCAAGAGAGTAGAAAAGCTCTATAAATACGCATTGAGAGATTCACTGTAAATCAAACGCTGTTTAAAAAAATTCATAACTATAAGGGAGGTGGAATAGGTGTAGAGAAGAAACATATGTGTAAGTCTAGAGCTTAGATAGTGACTTTTATGAGGTCTAGAGGAGGATCCTTACGGTTTGCTCTGAAAACGTGAGGAAGACAAAGTTCTTGTTATCTCTTGTAATTAAGTCGATTCCCTCTTGTTGACATATTAGTAATAGAGAGGGGGTTATTTGTAAGTTTTATTGTAAGGGCCTATATAAGCCTATCTTATGGAGTAATAATATTAGGGTTTCATATTCTTTATGGTATCAGAGCTCAAAAGAAAACCCTAGCCGTCAAAAACCCCATCTCCCTTCCGCCTCCCCCCCCACCGGATCTTCCCCTTGTTCCGCCTGCAGAACCCCCCCACCAGAACCCCCCCTGCAGCCTGCCGACCCCCCCACCGGCCTGACTCCCCACCGGCCCGATCCCCCCCTGCAGCGCCCAGACCCCTCCTGCAGAACCCCCCACCGGCCTGACCCCCCTTGCTCCGCCCTTCTGCAGCCTGCAGAACCCCCACCCCCGACCTGAACCCCCCGACCTCTTGCAACGCCCTCCTGCAGCGCCCTCCTGCAGCGCCCAGACCCCCCCAGAACCCCCCACCGGCCTGACCCCCCTTGCTCCGCCCTCCTACAGCCTGCAAAACCCCCCACCCCCGACCTGAACCCCCCGACCTGAACCCCCCCGACCCCTCCCCACCCCGAAATCCCCCCCTCCTACCATCACCCCTGACTGATCCCCCCTCCTTGCTGCACCATGTCGAACCTCGAGTTTAACATGGATTCCCTCGACTCAGTCCTCGAACTGATGACAGGAAGAGTATATATCTCACATCGATGAGATATATGACTGTTTTTGGTTCTTGTTTCCTCTGAGAAATAAGAATTTGTTTGAGATCCTACTCTTGTTGTGCAGCAGAGGTGCTGCCGAAATTTTTACTGCACACAACAAGGGTCGGAAGAGAAGGTGAATAGGCGGTGGGTCTGAAGCCTATTCAATGGAGGAGATCATCAAGAAGTTGAACCCCGCGGAGGTGTCAACTTTGATGAAGCTGATGAAGTTGTCGGCTGGTGAGAGCGCGATAAAAACATCGAAGAAGTTGGAGCTTCCGACCATCGATCTGAAGCTTGATGGACCGAGTACTTACCTGAGCTGATCGCGGCGGGTGAGATACACCCTTGCAGGGAGGAATCTGGAGGGTTATCTGACAGGAGAGGTGACAGAGCCGGAGGAGGACTCAGAAGGAAGAGATGAGTGGAAGTCCACTCATATGTTGGTGTACATCTGGCTTCTCAACTCGTTGGTCCCGACGATCGCCGCCACGGTGGATGGCATAGAGAAGGTGAAGGACGTCTGGGACAAGTTGAGGAGGACATATGATGGAGTGGGGAATAACCTGCGGGTATTCCAAATTAAAGGAGAAATCGACGCCACAGTCCAGGGAGAGCGGACTGTACAGGAATATGCTACAGAGTTGGAGCGCCTATGGCTGGATTATGATCATTTTTCTCCTCGGGCTAGCTGCAAGGACCCGGGATGTAAAGAGCGGGAGGCCTTTCTATAAGAGAGAACTATGGTGTTTCTTAAAGGATTGATATCAGAGTTCGCTCAGCGAAGCGCATTGTTGCTAGCTCAGCCGAAGATTCCCACGCTTGAGGAGGCTGTCTCTGCTATGATCCAGGAGGAGACTCGTATTCGGCTGCAGGCGGGGACAGGTGGACTTCCGGTGGTAAAGTCAGCACTGGCAGCCTCTAGCAACACTGGATCTATGGGAGAGACTCGATAGTGCTACAACTACGGTGTGGTGGGTCATCTAAGGCATGCTTGCACCAAACCACCCAAGGAAGGAGATTCAGGTGGACGTGGACAGTTCGGAGGAAGTGGTCGTGGCCGTGGGGGTCGACGAGGTGGAAGAGGAGCAGGGAATCGGGCGAATCTGACGGTAGCAGAAGAAGAGGAAGCTGCGGTGGTTTTTACTGAGGAGGATCGTGCTCTCCTGGCGATACTCAGGAAGAAGCAGCAAGTAGCAGGGGATGGAGACTTGAGGAGTAAAACTGAGGAGGCATCCATTTCGTTCTTCGCCAGAGGCAATACTGCTACCTATGCCCATCCGACCAAAGGTACTGATGACATACATGCTCTTGCTTCTATGTCTCCCAACAGATCTTCAGAATGGATAGTCGACTCCGGTGCGTCTCGGCATGTGACAGGGAATGCTAGTGAGTTCTCATCATATACTTACTTAGCATCACCTGATAGTATTCAAACAGCTGATGGTACATTTCAGCCAGTGGTTGGTAATGGTACAGTCGATTGTACTGGTTCTGTAACTTTGTCCAATGTTTTGCATGCTCCTTCATTTCCAGTCAATCTTTTGTCCATTAGTTCTATCATTCTCCAACTAAAATGTATTGTTTCATTTGATATTCCCAAGGTGATTTTTCAGGAGAAGGGGACAGGACGGAGACTTGAAACTGGCACATGGCATAGTGTACTGTGGTATCTGGATCGTGAAGGGCTGGATTCAGCATTGGTGTCAGTCATAGAGGAAGCTGGAGTAGAATCTAAAATGAGTGTTGAAAATGAGTTAATGCTTCATCATCAGCGTTTGGGACACTCATCCTTTAGTGTTTTAGGTAGATTGTATCCTTCTTTATTTGAGAAAGCAAATAAACAGAAACTTGTGTGTGATGCATGTGAGTTTGGAAAGCTTACTAGAAGCTCTTATGTTAGTTCTGGTCATAGAAGTTCTCATGTATTTGACTTGGTACATTCAGATGTTTGGGGACCTTGTTCCACAAGTTCTATGAATGGATACAAGTATTTTGTTACATTTATTGATTGCTTCTCTCGTGTTACTTGGTTATACCTCATGAAAAATAAGAGTGATGTGTTTGGGTGTTTCCAAAATTTTCATAGGACTGTTCAGACTCAATACGGAGCAGTGGTAAAAGTATTAAGGTCAGATAATGGAACAGAGTATACCAATAGAGCCTTTGAAGAGTATTTGTCAGCACAGGGAATACATCACCAGACGACCTGTCCATACACACCAGCTCAGAATGGGATAGCGGAAAGGAAGAACAGGCATCTTTTAGAGGTTGCTAGAAGCATGATGATCGGTATGAATGTCCCAGAAATATTATGGGGGCAAACAGTGTTGACCACGGCAGTACTAATCAACAGAATACCCTCGAGAGTGCTGGATTGGAAGTCTTCGTGTGAGTTGTTGAAGGGAGATAATGGTGGGCTTCTTCCACTCAAGGTGTTTGACTGTGTGTGCTTTGTGAAGGACACTAGGCCATCCGTCGGGAAGCTTGCTCCTAGAGCGGTGAAATGCATCTTTGTGGGATATTCTGTTACTCAGAAGGGCTATGTTTGTTGGAGCCCGGTGGAGAAAAGGTTGTTTGTGAGTATGGATGTGCACTTTCGAGAACTTGAGCCATATTACACCCGGAAGGTAACTTCATCCGTTGATAACTCGCCTAATACTGGAAGTATGAGGCGAGAGGAGGAAAATGGTGAGAGATTGGTGAATGGTGAGAAATCAGAAAAATCAATTTCCGTAACGATTCCTTGGGAAGGAGACTTGGTTGAGGAGGAGCAAGAGATTGAAGATGAAGAGGAGAATGAGACAAGAGGTGTTAGGCCAACGGCTCAGGGGGAACTACTTACCTATAGTAGGAAAGAGAAACAAATTGCGGGAACAGTACCAACAGTACCTACAGTGCCACTGATGCCAAGTCCCTTGCCAAAGCCTGCCCCGACTCCTGAGACACCTACACCACCACCAGATTCCTCTCAAGGTGATTCCATTCCTCTTCCTACTCCTCTCACACCAATAACTGTACGGAGGACTACTCGCAGTAATGCGGGAAATCCTCCCGATAGATATGGTTGGGATCTTGCCCAGTTTGTATCATATTCTAATATCCACCCTGCACATGGAGCATTCATTGCATCATTGGACTCTGTTACTATACCTAACAATTGGCAGGTTGCTAAGAAGGACCCAAAGTGGAAAGCAGCTATGCATGAGGAACTAGGGGCTCTTGAGAAAAACCGTACTTGGGAGCTAGTAAAACTACCAAAAGGAAAGAGAGCAGTTGGATGCAAGTGGGTCTTCACTGTGAAGCAGAATCCAGACGGACAGGTTGAACGCTACAAAGCTCGTCTGGTGGCAAAATGATATAGTCAGACATATGGCATCGACTATGATGAGACTTTTGCACCGGTGGCGAAGATGAGCACTGTTAGGACCTTGATCTCTCTGACAGTAAATGGTAGATGGAAGCTACACCAATTAGATGTGAAGAATGCATTTCTTCATGGAGATCTGGTGGAAGAAGTATACATGGAAATTCCGCCAGGATTCGATACAGATCAGACAGTGGGCAAGGTCTGCAGATTGAAGAAGTTTCTATATGGCCTGAAACAATCTCTCCGTGCTTGGTTCGACAGATTTATACGGGTTATGATAGGTATGGGATTTCGGCAGATTAACGCCGATCATACCGTGTTTTTTCGACGAAGTGGAGGGCACATTACCATGCTGGCGGTATATGTGGATGATATGATTATTACAGGAGATGATGAGAAGGAGATCGCCCAACTCAAAGTAAGACTGGGTAAGGAATTCGAGGTGAAAGATCTCGGTTTGCTTCGATACTTTTTTGGAATAGAGATAGCTCGAGGAGCGGAGGAAATCGTCCTATTCCAGAGAAAGTATGCACTGGATCTTCTCAAAGAGACAGGGATGTTAGGGTGCAAACCTACAACTACACCAATCGACCAGAAGTTCAAGCTAGGTGCTGAGGCTGGAGAACCAGTTGATCGTGACAGATACCAGAGGCTGGTGGGAAGGTTAATCTATTTGAGTCACACATGCCCTGATATCTCTTTTGCAGTGAGCGTGGTGAGTCACTACATGCACGATTCGAGGAAGGATCATATGGATGCTGTGTACCAGATTCTGAGATATTTAAAGAGTGCCCCTGGAAAGGGACTGATATTCAGAAAGAATGGACATGTGAGCATCGAGGGTTATTGCGACTCAGATTGGGCTAGCTGTGCTGATGATAGGAGGTCCACCTCAGGATACTGTATCTTTATAGGAGGCAACTTGGTCTCGTGGAAGAGCAAGAAGCAGTCAGTGGTGGCGAGGTCAACATCTGAAGCAGAGTATAGAGCCATGGCCTTGGGAGTCGCGGAATTGTTGTGGTTGAAGAGTATGTTGGTGGAGCTGAAACTGGATCAAGGAGCAAAGATGAAGCTGTGGTGTGATAACAAGTCAGCCATCAGTATCGCTAATAACCCAGTGCAGCATGATAGAACCAAACACATCGAGATCGATAGGTTCTTCATCAAAGAGAAGTTGGACAGTGGGTTACTGGAGTTAAGTCATGTTTTAACTAAAGACCAGGCAGCAGATTGTCTGACTAAGGGACTTAGCTCAGTAGATATGATTAGAGGATGTGACAAGATGGGCTTAGTGAATATCTTTCGCCCATCTTGAGGAGGAGTGTTGACATATTAGTAATAGAGAGGGGGTTATTTGTAAGTTTTATTGTAAGGACCTATATAAGCCCATCTTATGGAGTAATAATATTAGGGTTTCATATTCTTTACCTCTCATCCTATGAACATAGGCTATAGCTGAACGACATTAAGTCATTGTCCTTGCATTGTTTTACTTTTCTACGAGATTTGTCAATATTGATTCCGCTTGTGTGCGAATTTTTCTTAGAGTTCTCTCTTTGCATGGTTGCCTTGTGTCGGAGTGGATCTAATTTGGTTTGTTTGGTCGCTTCTGTATCGTTGATTTCCCCAACAATCATAGTATATATTTAAGTTGTACAAAAACCACAATGGAAAAAAACAAAGGTGTCGATGTGTCATTGACCTTTATGTTTGGTTCAAAATAATATAGTTTGGAGGGTTTCAGACTTCTATTTTCTGCTCATGATAACTAATATTGGGTGAACCATTAAAAGTCCTACAGTCTAATATATTGTGAAAACTGAGAACATGGAGATTTCCTGTTTCTTTCTATGGTGAGAGTTCGGGTTATTTTTGTGAAGGATTCCAATCAGACATCAAGAAAATTTGAAAGTACATATAGTAAGACTTGAATAAGACAAGCCTTCTTATTTTAAAGAGAATATAGTTTCCAAGCAATATCTAATCTATTAGAGAGGATGCAATTGCAACTTGCAACTCGGACAAAGACTTGGAATTTTTTTTCCACGGAATAATTATTAGTTATGGTTATAGAGGTTGTTTTTTTGTCTTATATATATAGTTGTGAGATAATTGAGCTAGTTGAGATTTATATGATATCCTAGTCTTTAGAACCGAAAGTCATTTTTTCTGTTCAAACTATATATATTCAAATTCAGCAGTAGAAAACTCTAACCCTTTCCCTGTTTCCACACATGCATAAATAGAAATAAAAAAGAAATATGGGGCCAATTTTACAGAGATTAAAAGTACCTAGAAGGAAGTCAAGATCCTTCACCGGGAGGGGGGGGGGGGGGATGATCCCCGCTAGCCCTACATAGTTCCGTCCTTAGGAGGAGTGTAGAAGTAAGTAGGAAGCTCTTTAACTTATTGTTTAATGATTTGATGGCATTGATGCATAATTACAATATTTATCAACTTAAAAGATGATCATTTGCATAATTACAAGCATTGTTTTAAATATCCCCGACATGACCCGATATATCCCCCGATATATCCTTTTACAGGGCTTTCCACAACCGATATGGTCTTTAAATATCCTTCACCGCTTTTTGGCTATTTTGAGTGATAAATCCCCGATATGGCCGATATATTAGCCGATATGTGGACCAATATATCTTTTTATATAGCTTGTTGCAAAATAATATGCCGTGTTTGGAATTTTTGGGCGAGATATCAAGATTTCCCCATTATATCAAATGACATTTTGCCCTAAAAAAACAGATCGAATGTTGCAACGTTGCTTTGTACTTTTGTTTGTTTTAGAAGGTTGATTAGTGATCCTAAACATATATTATTCATATTTTGTATGTTTAAATTTCATTACATATGTTGAGATTACATTTTAATGCATTATACTATGTATGCAAACATTCATTATGACATTCCGATATTTACCACATATCCCCGATATTTCCCCGATATCCGCAATCCGATATGAATTTTGGCCATCCGATATTTCCCCGATATCCGATATTTAAAACCTTGATTACAAGGACTGATAGCACCTTTGCCTATTTGTGAATTTAGCAAATTGTGGTGATTAATTGTAGTTTCATTAGATAGCAAACAAGCAAGTGCTATTTCTTTCTTGTGGCATGTTACAAAATTGAGCACTACAGTTGACATTGTTTTCCTCTGACCAAGATCTCTCAGGCATCTAATTATATGTAGAACTATCAGTAGTTGATGTGGCACTGTTATCAAGATGATTGTGATTGTGCAACGTGTTAGTTTCATTGAGTGGTAATTTGCAGGTTGGTTTTGGCTGTAATGACTAGGGACACTAATACTAAGAGATGGATGGATTTAAATTACTTCCTCCAATTATTAACTACAAAGTTAATATTATTGTTCTCGGTAGTAGGGCCACCTCACTTGCACCTGTTTCTAGAGATTATATGATGATCCGACATATATAGAGCTCTATAGAGTTGTAGATTGCTGACATGTATAATCTTTTTTATGCGTGTAAGAAAATCTGGGAGCATGTACAGTTCTAGAATGCAAGCAGCATGAATTGATTCCTCCAGCCGCAGCATGAATTAAGTACTAAATTCTAGTGGGGAATTACACACGAGTATATAAACCACTTAGTCAACAGAAAGCTATATGCTAGTTAGTCAAGGTTTTTGAGTTATATAATTGTATGGTTATTATGAAACCATGATCCTCAGAGGCATCACGAGAAGACAAACATCACCATGAGCATAAAAATTGAGTTATATATTATAAGGGAGACCAATCAAGTCTCCTTGGGTGGATTCTCCTCAGAACATTTGGCTAATAAGGTTATTTGTAGCAGAGGGTGTAAAAAAGAACATGAGAAGTCACAGTTAGATCCTATTCCCATGGATAATAAAGGCCGAGCATTTACAGTGGGGACCACTTACAGAAAATTTTCAAGGTTCAGATCCATTATTCAACCCATAGCCTTTGTTTTACTTGGGGAATGCTTAATGTTTCAATCTTAGCAGAAGTTACATCCCTGGCTTTTAGAGCTTGATCTGTCCACCAGAAAGAGTAATATAGAAAACAAACGACAATAATCTGGATTGTTTGGAGATAAATTTGGATTCTTTTTGGTTTTTTATTTTTTTACTGTATTTCATTTCATTTGACTATTTTTTGTTGGTACTAATTATAGAATGTTTTCAACAGCTGAAAATAGTCTATAGGCCTGGGAAATGTTTCAGTCTTCGTGATTTTCATCATGCTGTCAACAATATGCCTATGAATTACATTCTGCCCAACAACTCAATACCTACTGAAAACAGTCAAGGTAATTGCGAAATACATGTAGGTTATTCTGATTTGGTTGTTTCCAAAAATGTTCACAACTATGCTAGTTTTTTAATCAGATTCTTATTGAGTTGAATCACTGATGCATTTTAAAAAAAGTTATTTCTTTTTGGCAAGCAGAGGTGTCATTGACGTACCTCTTCAGTGAAAAAGCATTGTATGCATGGGGTGGCGATGATATCACAAAGAAAGTGATTGCTGTGTCAACCACTGGGTTTACAAACATTGGTGCTTTTCAGAAGTCTCTAATGGTGTAAAGGATGCACTGCTTGATTCACTATCCTACATATAAACTCTACTATATCAGTTCTGAAATTATTAATTTTGGCTCGTTGACTGCTACTGTTATGACAGGATGCAGCAGAGCACTGTGTTACAGTAGAGTTTACTATATTGGAGCAGAAAGATATGAATCTATATAGTGGGACATCTGAGAAACTTACTGAATTTGTTAATAGCATCCATGAGCTTGAAAACTGTGTTCTTCACAGGTATCTTCCTGGTAAGGAAGTTGCATAAAATCTTCAACAACCTCAAATGGCTTTCATTCAGCTCAATATATGTTGAAATTACATAATTGTCTAGGATATTAAGCTTGACTGTCAGATATATTTCCTTAGACCATCTCCAACCACCCTCCATATCTCCAAAATCTCCAAATTTGGAGAGTGGAACCTCTCCAATCACTCTCCAAATTTGGAGATCTCCAAATTTGACCCTCTAAATTTGGAGGGTGGGGAGAAAATATGGAGGGCCTCTCCATAACCCTATTCATGATTTTTATTACAATTTTGCCATTTTTAACTATTTGATTTCTTAAAAATTACTACTTTGCCATCCTTCTTAGTAATTTAAATTAGATGTTTAATTTCAAATAAATGTAGTTAAAAAATTATTAATTTAATATTTGAAATCATTATATATTTGGAAAGGGCTCGTTGAGATCTTTAAAATGAAACTAAGATTAATTTATTTTAGTATTATTATAAAACTATTAATGTTTAAATTAAATAGAGACTGGTTTTTATCTTTGTAAGGTTGGTTAGATAAGTTGATGTTTTTTTTGTTAGTTTTCTCTCTGAAGAGATCTTGATGTGAATAACTGTTTCAATTTGGTGAATGAAATAAAGTTAATTCATTGACCAAAAAAAATGTTTAAATTAAATAAATAAATATTAGACATGAAATTTTAAATACGGGGATCTATTTAACTTGCGACCTATGGTATGTTGTATTACAGGTTAATATTTGCTTTCTTGTTCTATCGATGTATGTTTTCACTGTTATTTCAGAATTTCTTCTTTTTTAATATGTTGTATTAAAATATTAATATTAGGTTCATTTTAAAGCTCTCATCGATACATTTATAATGTTATAATTTTTTCCCCAAATAAATTATTAACAATAAAATTATTAACGTAAACTATATCCAACATTCTTTAATTTATATAGCTTTTTTGACAATAAAAATAAAAATAAAAACATTTGGAGAGTGTGGGTTGGAGCAACCCTCCAAATTTCACCCTCCAAATTAGAATATTCCTAGAATATTCCAATTTGGAGGGCCAAATTTGGAGGGTATGGTTGGAGATGCCCTTAAGAGCCTGTTCTTCATCTTTGGGGTCTTCATGCAAATCTTGTGAAGTTTAGAACATTGTTTTGCCATGATTGGGAAGTGGGATAAACTTCCTTGCAACATTTCATACTTAGGTGGACTAGCACATCTCAGAATATCATTTATAGGATATCTGATATGTTGTCTTTGAATTCTATCTGCGTACAAATTTTATAAAACAATAAGGGAAAAGAGTACCTGTGTCAAAGTGTATGCTTTACATAGTATTTATCCTGAACATGGTTTATGAATCCCCTGAACCAAAATAAATTTTTTTGTCAAATTGCAGATAGTTGGCTGTTGTGTGGCCTTGTAAAAGGATGGTTGCAAGAGCTAAGGAATGACATAGAGGAACCTCTACAAGCTATGTTTCTGTTCAAGAACACCGTTGGAAGGTCTATAAAACAACTCTCTTGCAACTTGTCTGCCTCCTCCGTTCAGATCATTGATGGTTTTACACCATGTCAGGTAATACAAGAGAAAACAAAATCATGAATGTTCTATCCCAAGTACCAAAGATTTTATAGATTCCAGCGAACCTCTCACTCATATAAGGAAAAGTCAATTAAATGCAGCCCAAATTGCAAGGATTATGATCTGTGTTCTATGTTTCATCTTTCATGGAAACCTTCGAGAAAACCTATTATAACTTTTACAAGATACGACATGTCAAATTATCAAACCTCAAATGGTCAGGAAATGAACATTAAGGACCATTATTTCATACAAGTCTCACATATCACATTTGACTTCAGAGTGCAGTTGTTGCACTTCTACGTTTCCATTCATTGAAGAGAGAAGATTGAACTAGGGGCATGCTTCTCTTTTCCATTTATTTTGGCTTGAGATTGGCATCAGTGGCTTAGGTTGACAGTGATATAATTACCATATATATTATGTACGTTTAGCATGTAACTGCAGTATAGTTGTACTCTATTAGAGGCTAGGTACGTAGTACGTACTTTTATAATACCAGTCTAAAATGTTATTGCTTATTTTATATTTTGCGGCTCTACTTTATTGGTTTTATAATCATGTTCTACTTTCTTGGGAATGAATGGTGAATCATGTTAAATATTTCCTTGTATGATTTTCTTTAATTGGATAAATCAGCATAATTCTTCTTTCTGCAAATTATGTTTATATTGTTTTCCTTATAAACACGAGTCCAGGGTTTTTGCCAACAGTGTTGCAATCAGTAATACAACAAAATGGTCCATATAGGTTGTAAACATGTTGTGTTTGATCTTCTCAATTTGAGAGCTCAATATGCAGAATGGCTTGTGGTTGTGAATCATGATTATGTTGATTACATTGTTGTAGACATGCAGATGCCATGGTTATCCCACCAGCATTGCAGTCAGCAACAAGACAAAAGGGTCCTTTTGCTCTGTTACAAGATGTGAACTCAAGCCATCTGATTTAATTAAAACAGCAGCGAGGATTGGAGAGCAAACTTTCTTGTTTCTATCCTCTTATGAAGGTCTTTCGGAACTTCGGCAGATCTCTGAGCCCATAAATTTCAATGTTATTGAGCGCACTAACTTGGCCACGCTAGACGAAGGTATGCAAAATATGCCTCCTACATATGAAATATGATCTGTTTTACTTCAACATGAAAGTACTTTTAAGAATGAAGCATCTTAAC
>BQKN01000318.1:8502-29980 GCA_022839385.1 Asparagus kiusianus
CAGCGATGGAGCTGCGTTGAGCAGTGATTGTGAGCTGTGAATGTCTTCTCTGTCTTTATATATGGATGACACCAATGACCAATCAAGAAGGTCCTATTCAAGCCATTTGTGATAATTGAGGCATCTCAATAACACTCTATCAACTGCAGGTCACAATCTTCACTAAGATAGCTTGATCGTGTGCTTCTCAGCATGACGAATATTTGCCCACAGCTCTCTAGATCTTCCTGCTTTTCTAAAATCATTACACTGCTCATCAGCATCTCTAATAGTTGCTAATGTAATTTCAGCCATGTTATTGTCGTGAAGATCGTCTGATTGTAACCTTCATCGATCTACCTGGAATTCTCTAAATTATAACTCTCTGGAAGTCGTCAGATTGTAACTTTCAGCATCAGTGTTTGATGGGGAGTTAGCTATCTTATTGTAAATTTTAGACAGCCTACAATAATAATCTCTATTCAATAGCAGACAAGTGTCCCACGTTAACTGTCTAATTAAATCAATTCACCACTTTGAGGTAACCAAAAGTCCCCAGTTCGGACGACTCAAAGGGTTGACATCTCACGTAGCAAGCTCAAAAGGAGATACGTGTCGACCTCTTGATCACCAGATCGACTGCACAACTAACCTACACGACCATCTATTCGGCTGACATCTCACAAAGCCGACTCGAAAGGCGGTACTTCTTGGACCTCTACCTGACAAGTAGGAAGGCAACGACACCTCCCCGCTGACATCACATTAAATGCATGGTCAAAATCATCATTTCTCTATCCTTGAAAATCCTTATAACACATCGGACCATGTTCGCACCACATGCCTCTTGTCACTTCACATTAAACGTCGAAGTGAGTCTCGTCATTGGGCAGTCGACACCTATAAAGAAAATATTGACTCAGCTATCAGCCCATACTCGACCGAAGTTACCAAACCACCCTTCTACTATTACTATAAATATGGGGACTATTCTCAGCACTAAGGTAAGCAGTTTTCCTGCTCCCTAAACTAAAGAACTTCTACAATTCATTTTCTTCTCCACTCAAGAAATTTACCGACTTGATCGTCGAAAGAACAACCAAGAACCCAATTCCGCCCTCTTACGAGTTCTTACATATGTGCAGGGAAGAACAACTCGCTCCAAAACTGGACATTTGGAGGAGTTAAAGGACTCCTGACAACCTAACCCACTCCTAATTAGTTGTTTGATTATTAATATCAACACTAGTCCATATCTATTGTGGGCATTTCAAGCAAATATATAATTAGAGCCTACAATTTGTTGAGCCTCTCTATGATGCTTTTGCGCGTTTAGGGACATGTTCCATGGGTTAAGAGCTGATTAAGGCATTAACGCATGTAACGTCATATATCATCGTGGTATAACTTTGATCCGTCACAGGTTAAGGTTCCCATGGATCCACATGTTGTCATACTTGGGTCTGGTATATGATCCTGTTCATATGCAAAGCATTAAGTTGAGATTTCTGTTCGTTGTCCTTTTAAGTTGCAGTGTTGGGCTCTAGTTGGCAGGGAGAAAGAACATGAGGTTAGGACTTCCATTGGTACGTGTTGTCATACATGGTTATGGCGTGACTGTCTTCATGTATGAAGTGTTTAACTTGAGATGCTATCTCCATTCATTAATAAATTACAATATTAGGCTTTAGTTGTACTCTAATGGATCAACGTATGGATATTTGTTAGGAATCTACCATCCATTCAAGTCAAAATGAGTTTGGTTTAAAAAAACATAAGGTGAAAAGGAGGTAAATGAATATTTGATCAGATACATTTTGAATCATGATTAAATTAAAGGGATTAATTGTTTGAGTCAAAAGGGACCAAATATATAAGTTTTGTCCTGCTAATAAGCATTTCCAAAGCAACATTTATAACCTTCTTTGTCTTGATTTAGATAAAGAGATGATAATGTGACGCAGGCGTAGAAATGGGGAGGCCAATCAGATATCATTCTGATGCCGACAATCCCTAACAATAACATGTAGATAACAAACTTGAATCCGTAAGCCCTAGTTTTTCCAAGTTTAGGGGAGAAAACAATGGAGAAATTTCTCTTGATTCGATAATTGAAAAGTTAATTCTCGATTTACAAAATGAATTAATATTTATAGCCAACTAATACTATCCTAACCCTAATAACAAAAAAGCCCGAATTTATAAGGAAATAACCAAAAATATGAAACTTTCCTAATCTGTTTTCGAGTCAACATGAGGTGTGTCGAGTAGTAACGCCTTTCGTGTTGACTGGCATGTGTCGACTAACACCGCCCTTCGTGTCGACTAGGGTGTGTCGTCTCGTCCTGTCGTCTTGACTGTCGACTAGGTATGTCGTCTCATCTTGTCACCTCGACTCAAGTTGAGATGTTAAGCCGTCGTCCGCTGATGTCGTCTCGACTACTTTTCTTCTCGTCTCGTCCAACACTTGATCCGCTGTTTTTTTTCTCCTCTGTCATCTCGGCTGGCTTTCTTCTCGTCTCGTCCAACACTTGATCTCCTATATCAGTCTCTCCTTCTTCGGAAGAACTCATCTCTGAGATCGCATCAGTAGAATACAACTTGATTGAATGATGATAATCTGAAATATCCGCCACGTTAAATGTCGCTGACACAGTCATTCCTTCTGGAAGATCCACTACATATGCATTATCATTGATCTTCTTGAGAATCTTGAACATGCCATATCATTTTGTTTTAAGCTTGCTATAGGTTCCAGCCGGTATCCGTTCTTTCCGCAAGTAAACCATTATCATGTCTCCTTCATTGAACACATTGAGTCACCTCTTCTTGTTTGCTCACGCCTTGAACTTTGCATTAGCCTTCTTGAGCTTTGTACGCACTTCCTCCTGAACGTTGAAAGCATTCTCTGCCATTGAACTTGATGCTTCGCTGAACTTGCTACTTGTTGGCAACTTCAACAAATCTTGGAGATGTCGAGGTGTCTTCCTGTAAACAATGGAAAAAGGAGACATACATGTGGAACTATTAACAGTTAGGTTGTAGGCAAATTCAGCTTGAGGTAATTTGTCCCACATCTTTGGCTTCTCTCCACATATGCATCGAATCAAGTTCTCCAAAGTCCGATTGACCACTTCCGTTTGTCCATCTATTTGAGGGTGGGCTGTACTAGAATACTTCAATGAAGTGTCAAATCATCACCATAAAGTAGTCCAAAAAGTCACCAAGAACATAGTATCCCTATTTGAAACAATCGAACTAGGAACATCATGTAGCTGAACCACTTCTTGAAAGAATAGCCATGCAACATGTGGTGCATCCGAAGTCTTGCGACACGGGATAAAGTGAGTCATCTTAGAAAAATGATCCACTACCATGAAGACCGAATCTACGCCTCTTTGTGTTCGGGTAAGTCCCAACACAAAGTCGATACTCAAATCTTCCCATACATCCTTAGACACATGTAGAGGAGTATACAAACCAGAATTTTGTACTTGTTCCTTTGCAACTTGGCACCCTTGACAGCTCCTCACAAGTGTTGCCACATCCTTCCTAAAACTTGGGCAATAGTATCTCTCTTCAAAACTCAAAACAGTCTTGTCTCTCCCAAAGTGTCCGCCAAGCCCGCCACCATGTAAGTCTCAAACTTTCTTTTCCCTCAATGACGTCTTTAGAATACAAAGCCTATTTCCTTTAAACAGAAAAACTTCCATAATAATAAAGTCTTCTGTGGGTTATCTTGTCAAACACTTTGCCCAAACCTCCTGAAAGTATTCATCATCAACATAAAGCACTTTCAAACTATCAAAAGCGACAACTTCACCTCATAATATGCTTAACAAAGATACCTACCGACTCAAAGCATAGGGCACCTTATTGTTGACTCCTAACTTATGTCACAAAGTGAAGTTAAACTATTCAAAGTATGAAGCCCAACATCCATACATTTTGTTGATATGTTTCTGATTCTTGAAGTGTTGAAGAGACTGATGATCTGAGTAAATCACGAAGTTGTTAGCAATGAGGTAACTCTCCCAAGTCTTCAAAGAACAAAAAACAGCATACAACTTCTGCTCATAAGTACTCCACTTCTACTGAGCTTCATTCAACTTCTCACTCAAGAAAGTAATGGGCCGCTTCTCTTGAGAAAGGACTGCTCCAATACCTATACCACACGCATCACACTCAAGCTCAATAGCTTGTTAAAATTCGGAAATGCCAAGATAAGTGCAGTGGTAATCTTCTCATTAATAAGGGCAAAAGCTGCATTTGTTTCATCGATCCACTCGAAAACACTCTTCTTCTTCAAACAATTCGTCATGGGAGCAATTATAGAACTGAAGTTACGAATGAAACGCCGATAAAAAGATGTTAACCCATGAAAGCTCCGTACTTCAGTAACACTTTCGGAGTCAGCCAATCCTTGATTGCCTTGACCTTATCTTCGTCGACTTGGATTCCCCGCGAGCTTACCACGAATCCCAAGAAAACAAATTGAGTTGTCAAGACACACACTTCTTAAGGTTAATGTAAAGTTCATTCTTCTTTAGCACTTGGAAGACTTCTTGGAGATGCAACTCTTATTCATCTTGGCTATAGATGAGAATGTCATCAAAGTAAACGACTACAAATCTTCTTAAGAAAGGCTTCAGAATTTGCTTCATCAAACGTATAAATGTGCTTGGAGCATTTGACAATGCAAAAGGCATCACCAACCATTCATAGAGGCTCTCACTACTCTTGAATACAGTCTTCCACTCATCGTCGGATCGGATTCAGATCTAATGATAGCCACTCCTCAAGTCGACCTTCAAAGAGACGCTTGCGCCTCCCAACTAATCCAACATGCCGTCCAGCCATGGGATTGGGAACCTGTAGCATAGTGTAATATTGTTAATGGTCCTACTATCTACACATATCCGCCAACTCTCATCTTTTTTTAGTGTCAACAGGCCGGAACTGCGTATAGACTCATACTCTCTCAAATGTGGCCTTTCTTAATAAGGTCCTCAATGGTGTCATGTAATATCTTCTTCTCCTGTGGGTTCATGCGATAATGAGGGAGATTAGGAAGCAGTGAACCTAGAATAAAATTAATATGGTATTGAATATCCCTCATGGGAGGAAGACCCGCTGGTAGCTCTTCAGGGATCAACATTTTGAACTCCTTAAGCAACAATTTCATCTTCTCTAGGACCTCAATAGGAGTCTTTACTTCTTCCTTCACAACTAAAGCCAACCGCTACTTTAACTCTTTTGACTCGGCCAGAAACTCTCTCTTGTTACAAAGAGATATACATTTGGAATTTTGATCTTTGAGGCTCTTTGGAGAGGGTGGAATAGGTGGTATGATGATCTTTTATTTATCCACACAAAAGAGTACTCGTTTTTCTTGCCGCCATGCTTAGCGTTAACATCATACTACCATGGTCGTCCCAACAATACATGGCACGCGTCCATATCCACAACATCACAAGAAATAGAATCACTATAAGTCTTGCCTAGTGATAGTAGCATGCGTTATACTTCGGTCACCTTCACGGAGGGACCCTTCTTGATCCATCCAATGGTATAAGACACAGGTTTTGCTTCAGTCTGCAGTTTCAAGTGGTCCACCAAGACCTTTGACACTATATTTCATAGCTTCCATTGTTAATGATGAGGGTGCACACCTTGTTATTGATTGAGCATCTAGAAAAGAAAATTTGGTATCGTTATGATGAATCTGGTGTCTTCTGAGCACATAGGAGTATTTGAACAACACACGACACATTGTCACCCTCAATCTCGGCAACCTCTTCCTCGTACTCTTCTTCAGATGATGTGTGTCCATCCTCATCTTCCTCATAATCCGCAAGATTAACCTTCCAACGCTGCGGGCACTTATTAGACTTATGCCCTGGTTAGAGGCATCAGAAACACTTCCCTACAGTCGGCTTGGCATATGGACTTACTTGAGTCGTCAGGGGTTGTGGTTGAGTTATCGACCGCTCGACCGACCGTAAAGGAACAGGCCGATCAATCGTCCTTTTCCCAGCCAACTCTCCTCTCGCCTTCTCGACCGAACCTCCCTGTTCAGTTCGTCTGAAAGATAACACTTTGGAGGATAATCTTTCCGCCTTGAGAGCCATGTTATGGGCTTCGTCCACAGAGTACACGTTGTGGATGGCCACCTTCTCTTGAATTGAATACTTTAAACCTCCGATATATTTGGCCGTGAGTTGCTCTTCGCTCATAAACAAATCATAATGAGAAGTAAGACGGAAGAACTCTTCGGTATAGGTGCTTACTGATCTGATTCCTTGATGGCATTACTCGAACTGGTTGTAGAGAATTTGTTGGTAGTCGGGTGGTAGGAACCTAGCTTGTAGTAACTACTTCATGTGTCGCCAAACTAGAACTGGTTGCTCGTCTTGTCGTCACCTAGTGTTTTGAGTCTGGTCCCACCATGCTGTGGCTCCTCCTTTGATACGATACGCCACAAACTTTACCTGGTTTGCTTCGGGAATATTAGTCATCTCAAAAAACTTCTCCACTTCGTAGAGCCAATCCAGGAAATCATCTATGTCCAGATTTCCTCCAAAGGAAAGAAACTCTACTTTCATCCGATATTCTTGTTCCTGATGATGTCGGCCTTGTCGGTGGTAGTTGTGATGAAGGTTAAAGCCTCTACCCTGACCTCTGCCATGAGGTCGATCTCCCTCTTCTTTGCTCAACACGTTATCATACCATGGCCCTTCAAATTGGTTATCATAGTCCACTCCTCCGTCGTTGTAATCATCATGGGGAAGGGTTTGATTGGGAAGTCATCGATGATGTGGAGGGGTTGATATGGAGGAGGTTGATATGGAGGTGCTTGGTTTGGACGTGGTTGATTTGGAGGGGGATGAATTGGAGGGGTTTGAGGATTGTACGGGGGTGGATGTCGGGGTAGCCTAACTCTGGGTCCGCTTAGGTGAAGCCCGTCGGCGAAGTTATTCCTATTGTTGAGGTGAAGGGTAATTCCTTCAATAGCTTGTTGAAGGTTCTGAAGAGACGCCTCCAACGTACCAAATCTTCCATCCATAGAATCCATCCTCGCGGAAAGATCCTGTAGAGAAAGCCCCTTCTCGCTGTCACATGCCATTATCGAGGATATTGAAGCCGAAGCACTGATACCACTTGACGCAGACGTAGAAACAGGGAGTCCGATTGGATATCGTTCCGATGCTGACAAGTCCTGACAATAACAAGTAGACAACAAGCTTGAATCCATAAGCCCTAGTTTTTCCAAGTTTAGGGGAGCAAACAATGGAGAAATTTCTCTTGATTCAATAATTGAAAAGTTAATTCTCGATTTACAAAAGGAACTAATATTTATAGCCAACTAACCCTATCCTAACCCTAATAAAAAAGAAAGCCCGAATTTTTAAAAGGAAATAACCAAAAATATGAAACTTTTCTAATCTATTTCTGAGTCGACACGAGGCATGTCAAGTAGTAATGCCTTTTGTATCGACTGGAATGTGTCGACTAACACCGCCCTTCGTGTTGACTGACATGTGTCGACTAACACCGCCCTTCGTGTCGACTGGGGTGTGTCGTCTCGTCCTATCGTCTCGACTGTCGACTGGGGTATGTCGTCTCGTCTTGTCGCCTTGACTCAAGTTGAGATGTTGAGTCGTCGTCCGCTAATGTCGTCTCGTCTGCTTTTCTTCTCGTCTCGTCCAACACTTGATCAGCTGCTTTTTTTCTCCTCTGTCGTCTCGGCTGCTTTTCTTCTCGTCTCATCCAACACTTGATCTCATGTATCATAATGACTATATATAAAAATGAAAAATTGATCTCTTTCGTGACTGTTGACAGATAGAATATCCAAATCTCTACAGTAAAGTCCACTAATAATCTCTTTTTTTTCTTAACTTTGCGGGTTTGATTAGGGTTAGAGATGCCGCCCATTCCGTACGTTATTTTGTTAAATTCAGAGCATGATCAATTCTCTCTGGCATCTAATTAAAACATGATTCAAATTTCAATTTAGTTGTTATACTACATTATTCAAATACTAAACATCCATAAGAACCCTTAAATCACAACCGTAAAATACCACAACACTTTAAACAACTCAAATGTAATGGTCGATAACTAAAGAAACAAATTTGTTTTTTGTTTCAAAAATGTTTTAGTTTACACCATTTGACTAGTTCTTATAAAACTAAAAGATCCCGACAAAATCTCTTTACTAACAACTTTTCAAAACCCTATACTCTCTTTATCCCTAATCTCACTCCACTTCTCTCTCTCTCTCTCTCTCTCTCTCTCTCTCTCTTCCCCCGTCACTTCACTCATTCAATCCTCAATGGGAGAAGCTACACTCCCCTTAACAAAATCAGATGCAGCAACCCTAGCTCCTCTAACACCATCACCCCCTCCGCCACCATCATCACTGCCTCCACCTCCAACGCGACCGATGAAAAACCCCAACCCTAACCGTAACCGTACCAACACTTCGATCGCCATCGTATCCTACCTCATCTCCCTCCCTCTCCTTTGCTACGGCATGTGGCTACTCTTCACCAAGGACTACAACTGTCAAGACTCTCTCAATATGCCTCATCTTCGCGAGGCTATCGGCATTGGCCTCATCGTTACATTCGTTATAAGTTGTTTCGTCACACATTATGAAGCGAAAGTTGTGCTCCCGGGAGCTTTGACGTTGGCTATAGCTTTGCTCACTATGATGACATTTGGGATACTTCTCATAGGGAGTTATTCGATGGAGAGTAGAGAGATACCGGCGTCTCCGTTGTGGATCAAGAGTAGGATTGATCGGATTGAGATATGGGATAATGTGAAGTCTTGCATTTATAATTCCATGACTTGTCCCGATCTTGCTTATGGTACGATTCAGCTCTCGCCTGATGATTTCAACCGCAAAAAGTTGTCGGCAATTGAGGTACCATTTGGATCTAGTCTTGTTTTGCATAGTATGTGTAGTTATTGCATGGACTTTCTGAATTATATTTATGGAGTTGTTTGATAAAATACGACGATTTAGAGATCTGGATCATCAATTAATCAAATGCTTTCGAAAGTTTAAATATAAAAGAGTAGATAGACTCGGATCCTCTTCACTATCAAAAAAATAGGGGAATGACTAGTACTTATCACAACCATTGATTATATGATGGATGATTATGGTTTTTTTTCCTTTGAGTAGTTCAAATTAGGAATGAGTGTAATACATGGCCGTACAGTGAGTGTTAGATTTAAAATGTATCACAGCCACTCACTAGATAATTATCGGTTATTAAAATTTGTGGTCTCTCTACTTTTTTTTTACGGTGGAGAGGATCAAAGTTGATTTATATCTATCACAGTTCATCATGCATGCATTTAATCAAAAAGGCTATATATGTGAGTGATGATTACTTTTTTTTACTTGGCACACCTACGCCTATGATCTTAAAGGATTTGTGTAAATTCTAAAACTTATCACGTAAATATCTTTGGGAACTAAACATTTCATAACTATGTTTCATGATGATATAAATTGGGTATTATAAATATGTTTATTTTTCTACTATGAAGACGTAAGTTTAAATTGCGTAATTGCTTTTTCTAAAACGAAATTCCATCACTCAATACATTTTCTGTTGCAAATAGGCTAGAGCATGCATATTTTTTCTTCATTGATCGATGCACGGTGCGAAGTAAAGGACTTGTATGTGCTTATAGTGTAAACTTTATCATTTAATATCTTTCATAAAATAACATTACAATTAATTGTCTCTTATGATAAAATTATTTCGAATAGGGTGTTATCTTTATCTTTTGTTTCATTTCATATATGGTACTAAATAATGTTAGGTTTCTAGTGTTATTCTGTTAACATATCACTTTTCACCACAACTGACATACAAATTGACACTTTTGTTCTCATTCTATACTACTTACAATGCTTCTAATAAACTTCAATTTCATTCAAGTTTGGATGCTGCAAACCTCCAAGTATTTGCAGAATGGAGTATGTTAATGCAACTTATTGGAAGCGACCAAAGGAAGATGTTGCGACATACAATACACCCCCTCCACCCCCTGGACTTCCAATGACAAATATACCTTCATCTCCTTCACTGAACTCAACGATCAATCCTCATACTTACGGAGACTGCCAAGCTTGGAGCAATGAAATCACACAACTCTGCTATGATTGCCAATCTTGCAAACAAGGATTTATATCTACCGTTCATCATAAATGGAGGATTCATGGTATTTTCATGATCACTATGTCTGTGATTCTTCTCTTGGTTCATACTCCTCGGTTCATTTTGACTATGATGCAAAGCAGTAGGAGCTAGCGGGCTTAATTATGAGCGGTAGAAGTTTCAATGATGTTTATTTTCTAGAGATGGTGACTTCTCCTTTTAATCAGTGTTTAGTGTTTGCCAGTTTGTGTAGAAATTGGATTATGCTATTCTTTTCTTTATTAATTGGATTAAGTGAACTAGCTATGTGCCTCCTCTATGTGCGTACATGCATGAATACCATATAAAGCTTCTATTATCTTGGCACTTTTTGATTGACTGTATTTCCTTTATATTTGTATCAGACCATGTTATTCAAGAAAGTGCAATTTCAGCATACTATCTATGATATCACCTTTTCAAATTAAGTGCATTTTATTAGAAATTAAATCAAGTAATCCATCAAAATGGGATTAAAAGTTGTTTAAAAATTTTCTTGTAAAAGGGTTATTTTAAGAATACGAACTATATGTTTTTTCAGATTCAAAGACCAAATTAATACAATAAGGTTTCAATATATTTAAGCTTAACTTAATTTCTTATTCTGCTAAAAAATCTGGTTAATTGAATGTGAATGATTTAGTATCAGATTTATTTCATCATGCATGACTTTTTATGTTTTTTGTGTTTATTTTGAGTTCTAAATGTACATTTCTCCAATTAAGTATATGAATTCTTTCAACTAAGGTTCATGTAATTAATAATATGGAAGTTCGAGGATGCGTATTTCATAAAGTTCTTGGGTTATTTGCATATGTACCCCTTACATCATGGATATTTTCAAAAAGACCCCAAATCTTAGTATTTGCAAAATTACCCTTCAAATCATCAACTTTGTGAAAAAAAATATCCTTAAAATTAACAAACCATCAACTTGGTGCTAAAAATTTAACTATTTTGTTGATAATTACATTGCAATTATAAATTTGCTTATCAATAATACTTTGAGGATAAGTTTGCAAATACTAAAATTTGGAGGTATCTTTGCAAATATCTGTGATTTAAGGGGTGTATATGCAAATTTAATACGTTAAATGTTACATATGATGGAAAATTTACAGGCAATACGAGATCTTAATTCTTTTAAAAATGCTCTTAATATATTTATGCTTACATCTGGTCTTTATTTATGGTAGGTATATATATAATTTACAAAATGAGCGCAATTTATGTGGTGAGCAATTAAATTTTGAAATGAATCACAACTGTACATATAATGATCGAGTTATGATTAATTGGAATCCAAATGCTCGCGTGCCAAGATCAGTAGATAGTTTATTCTCACTTGCACACAGATTAATTGGAATGATAGGATCACGTACGTTTCCTCTATCAAACCAAATCATGTCGCCCTTGAGTGCGCTAGGGCTAATGGTCCACGTATAATGACACTGTGAACGATCAAAAGAAAACGCCGTGTTGTTCCACTATCAACAAATTCAATGTCAACCACAAAAGCATCATGCATGCCCGAGCCACGTGGTGCTCCTTGCTTCCATGTCTCACTCTCGCCCCCCACTTACTCGCATAGTGCTCACTTCCCTTTGACTTTTGTTCACTCACAATGCCTATAAATAGGGAGATCATCTCGTTTCCTCTTCAAACTCAAAAACACTGCACCTCTTTCCTTATCTAAGACGTGTTACGCGAAAGCGAGAGGTAACAACAATGGCATTCTTGAAGCCTGTGGCACTTGCAATGCTACTCATCGGTTCATTTGTCATTATATCCGAGTCTCGTGTATTGGAGAAAGATCGAGAAGTGCAGAAAGATCTCTCTATCGGCTTAGGTACTGTAGGTGGAGTGGCGATTGGCCTCGGTGGAGGTCTTGGTATTGGTTTGGGGGGCGACGGTGGTAGTGCCTCTGGATCGGGTTCGGGCTCAGGCTCTGCCTCTGGCTCTGGCTCTGGCTCTGGCTCTGGGTCTGGTTCCGGATCTGGATCAGGCTCTGGAGCCGGCTCATCTGCCGGTTCTGGAGCTGGATCTTCTGCAGGATCAGGTGCAGGCTCAGGAGCCGGATCGTCTGCAGCGTCTGGCGCAGGCTCAGGCACTGGTTCTGGTGGCGGACGTGGCCGCGGAGCAGGTTCAGGTTCCGGGCATGGCGAAGGGTATGGGTCGGGTCACGGTGAAGGGTCGGGTGAGGGATATGGTGAAGGGTATGGTGAGGGTTATGGCCGAGGGTATGGTAGTGGACACGGAAAGTGAGTGCGTATAATGATCAGTGTATGATTTCATGTATCGTTGGTTTTCATCTCTCATATATAATAAATAAGGAGATGATGGTGTGATATCGTGTGATGATATAGCTAGCTTGGAATGACGTGGTTTTTTTAGCTTCCTAATAAAATAATCCCAATGTATCTTTTAATCATATTTCAATATATAAACATGTTTCCTTCAGTACGACAAATTACAAAGGGTTGGAAGGGAGTTGCATAGGATAGAAAATAAAGAGAGTATTTTTCAATCATAATCTTCTAATATTTAATAGATGATTATAATATGTTTTAAGTGATGAGTGGCAAAATATGCAAATTACTTAAAGGGAAAATTGCTTCTAGCCCCTAATTCTATTACAAGTGTTCCACCCCTTCCAAGACATTTTCAACGCACCCAAATCTCCCGAAAATAAACACATTATTCTCTAAGCCCCAAAACACAAAACCCAAGAGTTTTAAACATGTGAAGACCATAATACTCTTTCTCTCTTTCTCTTTTTTTTTTATCTTTGATGATTTCCCGCTCCATCTCTGCGTGAATCCGTTGTCTTTGGATCTCAACTTGCAGCCTTGCCAGATCAGCTGGCTCGTGGGCCCCATGCCGCTTTCTATGATGCCTTCACCGCCGCCGGCGATGGCGGTGGGTTCGCTGTCGATGAATCTTGTTCTTGGAGGGTGCTTTTAGCGGAGATAATCGGTGGGGCTCGGAGGCAGGAGGCCGATAGTGTCGGTGGGAGGGGACTGTCGTTCGATCTCAATGAGCTACCGCCGGCGTCGTCGATGATGTTTTAATTTGGTTTTCTTTTCCCTTTTTCCCCCTTCTTATAACTTAGTGCGACTGTATATAGTTAATTTTGTTGTCTTTTACTTTGGCTTTTTTGGTTTCTAGTTTAGGAATGAAGGAGGAAGTGGAGTTCAGTTTTTGGAGTAAAAACTTTGGTGCTGACGTAGCTATTTTGCTGATGAATTAAAGGCTCGACTTCTTTTAGAAATTGATCTCTTTACCGGATATATGTGAAGGTGTTACGGGTTGGTTGTTAAGTTTACGGGTCAGTTGTTAAGGTTAAGGGTTGGTTGTTAAGGTTATGAGTCGATCGGTTGTTAAGGTTACAGATTGGTTGTTAAGGTTATGGGTCGATTGTTAAGGTTACGGGTCGGTTGTTAAAATTACAGGTTGGTTGTGAAGCTCGGTAATCTCCGTTATCTTAACAACCGACTCGTAACCTTAAAAACCAATATGTAACCTTAACAACCGACCCTTAACCTTAATAACAGACCCGTAACCTTAACAACCAACCCGTAACCTTAACAACTAACATGTAATCTTAACAACCAACGCGTAACCTTCACAACTGATAACCTTAACAACCGACCCTAAGCTTAAAACAATCGACCCGTAATCTTAACAACCAACCCGTAATCTTAACAACCAATCCTTAACCTTAACAACCGACCCCTAACCTTAACAACCAACCCGTAACACCTTCACAACCGACGCGTATCCTTCACAACCAATCATTAACCTTCAAAACCAATATGTAACATTCCTTCACCACCAACTTATAAGCTTAACAACACATTTATTACCGTGAAATAATAATAATATATAAATTTACATACTCTATTTTAAGCTCAAGTTACCGAGATTCACAACCAACCCGTAACCATAACAACCAACCCATAACCTTAACAACCAACCTGTAACCTTAACAAGCGACCCGTAACCTTAACAACCAATCCTTAACCTTAATAACTGATCTGTAACTATAACACCTTCACAACCAACACGTATCCTTCACAACAAACCTATAACACCTTCATAACTGACGTGTATCCTTCACAATGAACCTGTAACCTTCAAAACTAACATGTAACCTCCCTTCACCACCAACTCGTAAGCTTAACAACAAATTTATTACCGTGAAATAGCAATAATATATAAATTTACATACTCTATTTTAATCTCAAGTCATCGATTTCCTTACAAGTACTTCGCCGATGAACGAACGTCGTTTTCTTCCCGACGGTGAAACTATCCAGCCGTTTCTTACAAATATTCTGCCAAAAAATACTAGTTTTCCCATGAGTTTTTCTTCGCGTCATGAACAAATGCCGGAAAAGTATTACCGCCGATGTTGACGCCATCGGAAAATTTTAAAGGGAACTAGAATTTTTTTTCTCCGAAACCCATTTTAAATCATCACAGTAACATCATAAGAGAGAGAGAGAGAGAGAGAGAGAGAAAGGGTATTATAGTCTTCACATATTTTAAACTCTTGTGTTTTATGTTTTGGGGGTTCAGTGAATTATGTGTTTGCTTTTGGGGGTTTTGGGAGCGTTGAAAAAGTCTTAGGAGGGGTGGAACACTTATAATAAAATTAGGGGCTAGAAGCAATTCCTTACTTAAAGTAACAATGCGTCGCTATCCGGTCTATAATATTAGCCAATTATAATCAAGAAAATGGGCTTATCACTAGTTAAAACTATAGGATACAAATTAATTCGTAGTTACTAGGCTTTATGTCTTTTTCACGAGCTATCCTAATTACTAACTACTAGTATGCAAGAGCTCTCGACGCAACCTTGTTCTACGTATTTCAGGTTTCTATTTTTATTCTAAATTTCTGGTTTATGAGATCTTCAAGTGGCATAAATATTAGCATGAACTCTAGGAACGCAATGTTGGTGCCTGTGGTTAAATCTGGAATAATACAGATATATAACAGCAAAAACAGAATAGAAAACTGAAGTGCAGTAATTTAAAAACTTTCAACTTAGCTGTTGTGTGTTTGTAAAATACTGTGCTTAAAGTATTATTTGGCCTACTCCGGTGTAAGGATCTCAATGCCAAATTGCTTTCAGGAACAGCAGTTCAGTACTCTGGTGTGCACCGACCTAGTACTGTCAAGATCTTCTTGATCTATAAGGTAAAGATCTCCTCGATCTATCAGGCAAAGATCTCCTCGATCTATAAGACAAAGATCTCCTCGATCTATCAGGTAAAAATCTCATCGATCTATAAGACCTTCTCGGTCTAGGCACTATTCCTACGAGTACTAGCTATTCTACAACATATATATCTATATATATTGATTGTTGTTTTTGGAATAAATTTTCCTTAAGGATTTGGGGTCTATTTATAGCGTTTAGGAAAATATGATGTATTAATAAAATAATATATTTTACTATGCATGTGGACCTCACATCCAAATTTTCCTTCGGTGAGGCCCACCACTTTTGAAAAATAAAAAACATGGGTAGCTGCAGCAGCCCATGTGAGGTTTGATTAAAAAATATCGAACAATCCCCCTATAATTTTTTTTAAACTAGTATCGTGTAACAGTGCTGTCGTTTCAATCGTTGTGCATAAGAAAGATGTCGCAAGGACTTAAATCCCCTTTAGATCAACTGAATAAAAGATAGATGTATGGTATCGCAGAGACTTGAACCAGCACATGTCTAAAAATCTAGTGATCACACAAGATTAAACTTATCTGTGGTAGTTTTCACTTTGAACCACACTTGCCTTTTCATTTGCCTTGCCTTTGCCTTTGCACATTATTTATAGCCCTGTGCATGTCCTGGTTTCTGCTAGGGCTCTAGGTATCTTTCCATAAGACAACATAGAAGACGGCCAAATCTCCATCCATGCATACACTAGTAGAAAACAGAGCATTGGTGACGGGGAAATCCGTTGCCAATGCAGTCAAATCCGTCACGAATGCACATTCGTTACGCCCAATTGCCCATCACCAATAATCCCCTCGCCAATACATATTGGCGACGGGGTCATCCGTCACCAATGTACATTGGCGACGGAGAGGTATTGGTGCGGGTAACATTGGCGACGGGTTTACCGCCATCGTCAATACACATTGGCGACGGGGTGCTTTCCATCGCCAATGTGTTTTGGCGACGGCGAGATTGTCGTCGCCAATAAACATCGGTGACGGGATGCTTTCTGTCGCCAATGTGTTTTTACGACTACGAGTTTGCCGTCGCCAAAACACATTGGCAACAGCGTGTTGTCCGTAGCTAATGTTAATTGGCGATAGAATACACCCCGTCGCTAATATTTATTGGCGATAAAAATCTAGCCATCGCCAAAACACATTGGCGATGGAAAACACTCCGTCACTAATGTGTATTGACGACGGGGTTGAACTCGTCGCCAATGATTATTGGTGACAGAAAGCACCATGTCGCCAATGTTTATTGACGATGGCGATGTATGTACATTGGCGACTGATTTCCCCGTCGCCGATGTTCATTAGCGACGGACCTTTTCGTCGCTAATGAATGTAATTCGGAAAAAAATTGCTACTTTTTGAGCCCCATTTGGGAATATATACCTGTTGCTTCCAATATTCATAAAATATTCAACAATATTCACATTCATCGATTCACATCTAATAATATTCACATTCATCAAGGGAAAATTTGCAAAATAGACCATTTTTGTGAAATATATAGCGAAATAGACTACTTTAAAAAATAATTAGTAAAATAGACCTCTTTTTAAAAAAAGGTCTATTTTGAAAAACAAGGCTCAGAAAACATACGGGACTACTAGTCCCGTATGTTTAGAGCCAACTAATCACGGATTAGTGACTCAGAAAACATACGGGACTAGTAGTCCCGTATGTTTTCTGAGTAAAAAATTTTACTAATCCGTGATTAAAACATACGGGACTACTAGATCCCGTATGTTTTCTGAGCTGTTTTGCAAAATAGACCTCTTTTTGGCCTGTTGGCCAAAAAGAGGTCTATTTTGCTAATTATTTTTTAAAGTGGTCTATTTCGCTATATATTTCATAAAAACGGTCTATTTTACAATTTTTTCCATTCATCAATTCACATCCAATAGTATTCACATTCATCAATTCACATCCAATAGTATTCACATCCATCAATTCACATCCAACAATAATCACATTCATCATTCATCGATTCACACACACACACACACACTATATATGCTCAACACAATAAAAAAATCGACAAAAGTAACAAAAAATCGACAAAAGTAACAAAAAAGTATAACTTCACGTATATATATAATCCGGAGGTCATTGTATGCTCAACACAATCCAAAAGTCGACAAAAGTAACAAAAAAGTCTAACTCACTACTCATTCATCGTAGTCATCTTGGTCCCTATCGTCGTGATCCCTATCGTCAGCAGCGGCTGCATCAAAATGTCGTATCGTACTACTACTTCCTACAGTACCTCCTTTAGCCTGAAAAGAATATAAATCAATATGAGATTATATTTCAAAATATTCATAATAACTGCATATGTAATATGACATACATACCACTCCATCACTTATAACTGCATGCTCATTAATGTCATCCTCATAATATCCATGTATATAGGCTGCAGAAGCAAGTCCTTTAAGGGTTGAGAATCGATGAGTCGCATAACGACATCCCAGGTCATTTGTGCACCGCCTAACTCGTGTTTAATAGTGGGAAGAAAGCTTAAAACCAAAGAGGCTTCAACATTCTTCAACAAGTATTGACCAATCTCACCCACGACGTATGATGTGTCACATGGTCGCGTCGAGGTCACAGATTGGCTGCTAGGCTTATTGGTGGTGGTGAATTTCTTAGCTACAGCACTTGACAAAGGAACTCTTCCTTTCTTTCTTGGTTGTAAACCGTAAGCTCCGTCGATGACTTCCATCCACTCGTCTCTGGTCATGCGGCTAGGCTCTACAGGAGTGTCCTCTGTACCCTGAGACTGACTGACACGGGTCAAGACCTCATTTTGAGAAGCTTCCACCACCGCCTGTATATCATATATCATAAAAATTAGAAACTTTGATGAGAAATCATTAAGTATATACAAATCTAAAATTAATCTTATACTTATGACCAATTCATTAATTTTCTCTACTTTTTTGTCATTTCCCTCTACATTTTCATAGCCCTAGGGCGGTGTATAAGCTCTTCTAGCAAGAAGAGCCGGGGGCATAGTCAAAGCGTCCTGTGATATATTACATCCCAAAGTAAATGTATAAAACTAATCACATGATATCAGTTTTAATAATATGATCATACTGGGTTTTCACTCAAATACTTATGCTCGATCCGAGCATAAAGAGTAGATCCTAAGAAGTGATCGTATATCTTCATTTTGCGATTCACCGATGGTGTCTCACATATTTTCTACAAAATAAAGTACTTTATTAGTATGTGCGATGATTATATATAAATAAAAAATAAGGTGATGATAATATCTTAAATTAAAAATAATTCACCTTCTTCTCACTCTCCCACTCGATAATGAGAGTCATCCAATTAAATGGATAAACTCTCTTATCAAGCTCATAGATCCTCTTCCAATCAGTAGATATTTTTGTAAAATGTCTTTTTTTAGATCACTCTTCCAACCCCGAATAAGCTTGGCCATTTTGGGGATAACATAATCCCAAGACTCTGGGTTGTCCTCAAGACAATAATGATCCTGCAAGTTACATGGCAAAAAAATTACACTATAAGAATAATCGTTGTGAATTGTAAACAAAATAAGCAGTATAATAAATAATTACCATGAGCTTCACCCAAATCTCCTTTATGCCTTTAAATTCTTGCTCCTCAAAGTTATGAGCAATGTTAATTGAGCATGGATCTCTTATTAAACAGCCTATTAGATTATTAAAGCTGACAGCCTAATCCCCAACAGGAATGTTGCCCTTCCACTCCAAAATGGCCTGGTACCCTTTCGGAGGTACTTTCGTCTTTTCCTCACTCCCATGTCTATCGGGTTTCTCATAATCTTTTTTGCCTACAAATACAAAGAGAAATAAATTTCTTATAAACTTACATAAATAAATAAGTAGGAAATCTCCAAAGTTTATACGAAATTATTACCCTTTCCCTCATTAGATCAACCATAGCTTTATCTAGTCTTTGTTTTATGGCACGCTCCTTTCTTTTAATATAATCTCTCCTAATTTTGAAGTTCCTATCACATCTTTTTGTAATGCAATAGCTTTTTCAGGCAGAGAGATGTGATATACTAATGGAGTCCAAGGGCGGAGACATGCTATCTCTGACTGAGAAGATCCATACATCATCTCATGCTCAATCTCGTCATCACCAAATCCATCACGAGCATTGTCTGCAAACATATATTAGGAATATTAAATATCATTACATTACAAATGTAAATTAAGAATATAATAAAAGAAATAATAAAAATATAAAAATAATACCTAGATCTGGCAATGCGTCTCGATGCTGTGGTGGATCCATTTGAGATGTCCCCGCAATATCTAACAAAGAAATATTTATTATATGAGCATATAAATTTATCAATTGACATAATACAAATAAATAAATTTATACCTTCAATGGGTGAGGATCCATGTAGAGATAAATTAAGGACTCGGAGATGGTCTTGATGATGATCCTAGATAATTAAAAAAATAGTAAATATAATGCATATTTATATCACTACTACTATTTACTTCAACAAAATTTGAATACTTATACCGGATGATGGACCTTCTTGATCCCGAGGAAAAGATAGCCTCCTAATTCTTTGGCTCATCTGCAACTTAAATTGTTAATCTAATATAATTAAAATATTTAATAAATACATGCAAGATATAAAGTCGAATTTGCATAAGGATCTTTATATTCAAACTCCTACATTACAAATATCAAGTCGAATTTGCATAAGGATCTTTGTATTCAATCTCCTACATTACAGATATCAAGTCGAATTTGCGAGGTATACATATTAAAATTAACATTTTGGGGGTATGAGGTATACATATTAAAATTAACATTTTGGGGGTATGAGTAATTAATAAAAATTTCTCCTTCCGTCTCATTTGGGTCATCGAAACTGTCCGGGTTTTCATCAAGAGCAAGTTGAACAAGAGTCCTCGGCTCCTTATACAATACGACCCAGACATTCTGCACCCTAGGATCTTTGACGTAAAAGCACTAAGTAGCCTGATTTGCGAACATAAACTTCATGTCGGGATATATCTCCTTATCTAAATTTACAAGATGAAAACCATATGCGTCCCTAGTTCTGTCTGAACGACACCAACGGACCTTAAACATCACATAACTACGTACATTTTTGGTACCGTATGCATAGAATATCTCCACAATATCTTCTAATTGTCCGTAATAAACTACATCATCAAGTACCGGATTTTGATCGGTTGAGTTTGAATAACATTCTTGAGAGAATACAGCCATGACCCTACTATTTTGGGTAACTCTCTCCTCCTCAAGCCTGACCCATTGGAATAAACACCCATTTACACGGTATCCGCTGTATTGTTTAACTGTATAGTGCGGTCCATGTGAGTGAATACTTATCTCTTCTGGCATTGGCAAACCTGCAAATCTTTGTCTTTCTACCTAATGTTGCATATAAACACAAATTAGCGTTAAATAGTTAACCTTGTTTATTCCCAAAATTAATTAAAAATAAAATCAACTTAACTTACTTTAGCTATGACCCACTCGGCAAAATTTTTTCATGAATTTTTGCAATTTGATTTCGTGCTGACGTGCCAGTTATTTCTAAATGCAACTCCTCCACATGTCATCTATTGATACAAAAATTAGAGTTCAACTATTGACATAATTCAAAAAAAATCATATTTAATAAAGTTAATTTCTTACTTGCGGTAATCTTCAAAAATTTCTAGGTTCTGTAATAAGAAGGCATGAGCCTGATTCAAGTCTATTCTGGAATAGTCTTTGTTCATCTTGGTACTTCCATGAAAGGTGCCACCTCTATTACTATTTAGAGAATTATTTGTTGTATGTACACCTTGTATACACCGAGAGATAAACATCATACATTCATTTGCCACGTAATGATCAGCAATCGAACCTTCAGGATGAGCTCGATTTCGCAGTATGCGTTTCAAGAAACCCAAATATCTAAAAATAACATTAATATGAGTTGTTAATTTAAAGCAATGACATGTTATGTAAATAGACTTAATTGAATTTT
>BQKN01000318.1:29990-48347 GCA_022839385.1 Asparagus kiusianus
GACAACACAACAAATCATTATCTACCTTCCTCGGATTAGCATATGCATACTCAAGGAATGCTTCCCATCCGTCTCGATATCGAGTATCACCTTTCGCTCTTCTTTGAAATATAGGAATATCAATCCATGACTTATCATGAACTTCTCTCATTTGTATAATAGGTGAACTAATTAATTAATTTAATATTTCATAGGTCACCTTAAGTTTAATAGTCTTTATTTTAGTTCATTTGAACAAATAATCAATCAAATTAAATTACTATTCTATAATTTTCATTGTTGTACCAAGTAAAAGCTAACACTCAATGATAAGTAATCCTGATTTAAAACAACACTCTCGACTGTCATAGGAAGGCTTCTATCCCATTAAGAATATAGTAGTGCTTACATCAAACTTTGAATACTTTGTGCATTTTCATTTCTAGAAAATTTCGACAGCACCTACCCGCTGATCTCCAAGCACACTGTGCGGATGTTATTATGTGTATCAATAATAAACCGAAATCGGTAAGTAATAAGCTGATACGCATAATAACATACGCTTATTGTACCCAGAGAACAACAAGTACGTGCGACCGAGATTTTCTAAAAATAAAAATGCACAAAGTATACCAAGTTAGATATATGCACTACTATATTCCTAACCCGTCCGAACTGGACAGATCCAATAGTTACATTCTAATTCTTTCTTCTTATAATATAAATTAAGCGATCCTTTTCGGCATAAAATAAAATTTTATACCCAAAGTGGAATCGTCCATTTATATTATAAGTCTAAATAATTGGTAGTAATTATTGGACGGGGATCTACGGCTAACGTTAACTTGTTATTCACCTAAAATTAATATATAACACATTATTGTGTTATATATCACACTACTAATTTTTTTATAAAAATATATAAATCTTTGATTGATTCACATATTTTAGGGTACTAGGGTTTTATGTCTAAAATTAATAAAGATAATTTTTTGGGTAAGTACTATTATTAGGGTATTACTTAGATTTATTTGGTTAATAAGGTTAGGTTTCGATGTGGTTTAAATATTTGTGTTGTAATTAGGGGTAAAATCAAGTTCAGGGTAATAAACATTCTTCAATATTCAAAAGATAACAATAAATAAGAAATATTTGAAAAAATCAAAAAATTTTGAAAATTTTGAAAATATACCTGATCTGATCTGTAATTAACGAGGGAATGCGCGAAGGTGGAAGGGCGTCGACGGGGGAGGGCATCGAGGGGGGGCTAAGGCGTCGAGGGGGGAAGGGGGCTAGGCCGTCGGGCGGATGGGAGCAGCCGGGAGACAGTGGGCGGCGGGAGCAAGAATGAAGACGCGAGCAGGTGTTTCAATGGTGCATGGCTGGGCGTCGGGGAGGCAAGGGCTGAGCACGTGGGCGGAAATTGGAGTCGGGGGGGCTAGGGCGTCGGGGGGGTGGCGGTTAGGGCGTCGGGCGGCAGGGGGCAGGCGGGAGAGGGCGGGCAGTGGGAGCAAGAGTGAAGAACGGCAAGCAGGATCTTCAATGGTGGCTGGACGTCGGGGAGGTAAGGGCTGAGCACGTAGACGAGAATTGGCGTCGGGGGGGCTAGGGCATCGGGGGGTGGGGGCTAGGACGTCAGTCGGTAGGGGGGCAGGCGGGAGAGGGCGGGCGGCGGGATGGTAGGGTTTGGAGAAGGAGGAGATCGCGAGAGAGATAGGCTGGAGAACATGATTGGGCTTTATAGTTGGTACATTTTGCTTTACCCCCTGTAAGATTTAATATTTTCAATTTAGTCCCCCAAATCTCATATAACTTACTATTACAACCCTTAAATCTAACAAATATTATCAATTTTCCTCTTAGATCCTTAAGTTAAGAGTGAATCATTGGATTATTTCAATATTAACCCTCAAATCTTTAATATTTCCAAATCGGTCTCTCAAATCTTCAATATTTCAAAATTACTCACTCAAGTCTTGGAAATTTATATTACATCCCTCAAATCATCACAATATATAACCTCTCATTACTTCTCACCTTCCTAAACAATTATGATTATCAATAATATTATAACTATTAATTATTTAAAAATAATAAAATAAAATAATTTATAAAATAATTATACACAATTATTAGTGGTAACCAATTAATCGTCAGAATACGGGGCCGCTTCCCGCTTCGACTTTATGCCTAGTTCTTAGAGCTCTGGACGGACGAATAACCTGCACGCATGCGAACGATAAGAGGACGGGGTTTGTTTCTCCCGTGGTACCTCCGATGATCAAGTCAGTGAATTTACTCTTTTATGGAATATTTAGAATAGTTTTTTCTGCATTTTCATAGGAGCTTTAGATGTTTAAGCCAAAAACCTGAACCTCCTCCAAGGACGAATAATACCTGTATTTATAGAGGAAGCTAAGGGCAGATTCGTCACTTTAAGGAGTGTGTGGTATGTGACGGCTGAGTGAGCTGGAGGTTGACCCATTCTTTGTTATGAATGTGTCAGCTTACGATTGTCGGGCCGTCGTTTTCGTGGCATGGGGAACTCGCAACCGACCAGGGCTGAGTTGGTAGGTGAGGAATGGTCACTTCAGTGGTATGGGGAACTCGTAGCCGACCAGGGTTGAGTTGATGGGCGAGGAATGGTCACTTTAGTGGCATGGGGAACTCGCAGCCGATCAGGTCTGAGTTGGCGGGCGAGGAATGGTCACTTTAGTGGCATGTGGTACTCGCAGCCGACCAGGGCTGAGTTGACGGGCGAGAAATAGTCACTTCAGTGGCATGGGGGACTCATAGCCGACCGGGACTGAGTTGGTGATCCTTCGATATGGATAGGATCGGCTGAGTCCGTTCTTCGAGTCGTCTTTAAGGAAGGCTATCGACATGACTAGAAGGAACAACTGCTTTCGGGATGACGTACGTGTAGAGAACAGGGAATATCCTCATAACACTATTGCAACCCTCAAATCTAACTAATATTACCAATTTTCCTCTTAGATCCTTAAGTTAAGAGTGAATCATTGGATTATTTTAATAGTAACACTCAAATCTTCAATATTTCCAAATCGGTCCCTCAAATCTTCAATATTTCAAAATTACTCACTCAAGTCGTGAAAATTTATATTACATCCCTCAAATCATCACAATATATACTATTAGGTCCCCTGGTTAACGACAGTTAGATTTATAAAAATATTCCTTTAAATCTAACTTTTTTTACCAGTTTACCTTGACTTTAGATTATAAAAATCCAACCCGCTTAATTTAAACATAGTTTTGATCCGTTAAAACATGAAAACCCAAATTCATTAAAAACTTCTTTTTTCTCCAACGTATAACGCAGATACGAGACTAGTTTCTAAATCATAATCATCTTATAAGTACAAAAAGTTATGAATTGTCTGGGATTTAAAATAAGAATGGGGAGCAATGACTTTAATACTATTAAGAATTAGAGGTTCGTGACAACATAAGCAATATATATGTTACTATGATTAAAAAGTGATATTTTCATCCAATTACAATTAAGTATGGAACATTATAAGAAGATGTACGTATCATAACAATCTAAAAGTTAAGATCATTGGAGACGGATAGGCAGCCGTCGCCAATACTTATTGGCGACGGAAATACCATCTATCGCCAATAAGTATTGGCGACGTACAGATCCCGTCGCTAATAATTATTAGCAATGGGAGAACATTGGTGACAGACGTGGTCCGTCGCTAATAAGTATTAGCGATGGAGAAACATTGACGACGCTAATAACCCGTCGCCAATACGAACATTGGCGACGTATAGATCTCGTCGCCAATACTTATTGGCGATGGGAGAACATTGATGACGGATGCGGTTCGTCGCCAATAAGTATTAGCGATGGAAAACATTAGCGACGCCAATAACTAGTCACTAATACAAACATTGGCGACTGGTAATAAGTATTGGCGACGGGTAATAACTCGTCACTAATACAAACATTAGCGGCGGGTAATAACCCGTCACCAATACAAATATTAGCGACGTACAGATCCCGTCATCAATACTTATTGGCGATGGGAGAACATTAGTGACAGACGCGGTCCGTCGCCAATACTTATTGGCGATGGGAGAACATTGGTGACGGACGCACTTCGTCGCCAATAAGTATTGGCGACGGAAAACATTAGTGACGCCAATAACCCATCACCAATACAAACATTGGCGACGGGTAATGACTGTCACCAATGTTTTCCCGTCGCCAATACTTATTGGCGACGGGAAAACATTGGTGACGGTCATTACCCATCGCCAATGTTTGTATTGGTGACGGGTTATTGGCGTCGGGTAATATTCCATCACCAATGTTTGTATTGGCGACGGATTCTAAATCCATCGCCAATACCCCGTCGCCAATGCTCTATTTTCTACTAGTGATAGGTGAGTTCTTTAGGCATGTTTCCTATCAAACATCCCACATTCGAAATGCATTGAACTCATTAAGGCTTAAGAGTCATCCTCTCTCATGATAGGATTGCAGGTGAGTCCTTTAGGTGTGTTTTCTATCTAACACCCCACATCTGAAATTCTTTGGACTCATTAAGGCTTAACAGCCATCCCATTTACATGATAGGATCCTAGGTGAAAAGATCAAAATTTTACCCGGTTAGTTCAGCCAGGTAAGGATAGTACTAGAGAGAGATCAAAGATCAATTAAGTATCTCGTTCCTTACGGAGCACATTACGCAACCCCCAAAGCTTACCTTAGACACTGACTAATCCAAGAAAACTTGAACCCTTTCACTTGTAAATCTTACTTGACTTTTGAACCATTTATCTTGTCATTAGTAGCATAAGTTTTGAACTAATAACTAGATGTAAATGGTAAGTATTTGTAAGACTCATCAAACTTTGTAAATCTTACTTTACTTTTGAACCAAATATATTATCATTAGTAGCATAAGCTTTGAACCAAAAACTTGATATAAATGGTAAGTATTTGTAAGACTTACAAAACTTTGAGACCCATTACAGCAGACGTTCTTTTGACTGTGTCCTTTTTCAGACCCTTAGTCAAAAGATCAGCCATATTCTCTAAAGATCGGATGTCAATCACAAAGATGACTCCTTGACAGATGAGCTCTCTCAAATAGTCATGCTTCAGACGAATGGTCCGCTTCTTTCCATTGAACATCGAGTTTACTGTCACAGCACTCGTCACTTGATTATCATGATAGATAATAATTACGCCCTGCAATTCTGTTAATGAAAGGTCTCGGAGAAAACAACTGAGCCATTCAGCTTCATCTCCTGCAATACAGAGTGCGAAGAACTCAGATTTCATCTATGACTGTGCAATCATGGTCTGCTTCTTAGACTTCCACAAGACGGCAGCTCCAACCATGGTGAAGACAAAACCTCTAGTAAACCTGCACTCATCTGGTTCTGAGCATCAGCTCGCATCTGAATAGCCTTCGATTATACCCATATATTCAGTGTAGAATAGGCTCAGACCTGTAGTTCCTTTCAAGTATCCCATCAATCTCTAGACAGTATCCCAATGAAGCTTTCCAGGATTACTTGTGAACCTACTAAGCATTTCTACAGCGAATGCTATATCTGGCATTGTGCAGCTCATCGTGTACAAAAGACTCCCAATGATCTTTGAGTACCTTAGCTGCTCTACTGGTCTTCTAGTGTCCGGTCGAAGCTTCTTATTGTAATCGTATGGCACTGATAGTTCTGGCAAGTCGTTGTAGTCATACTTCCTTAGCATGCTCTCGACATAATAAGATTGAGACAATCTGAAACCCTCTTCAGAGTATATGATTTTGATTCCAAGAATCACGTCCGTAGTTCCAAGGTCCTTCATGCTAAATTGTGCTAAAAGAAATTTCTTGGTAGATATTACTATCTCCAAATCACTCCCAATGATGAGCATATCATCCACATATAGGCAATGACCACCACCTTTCCTTCAGCGACCTTGATGTATAGGCACTTGTCAGATTCACTGACTTGATACCCATTGTTATGAACAACCCCATCGAACTTCTCATGCCAGAGTTTTGGTACATGCTTAAGTCCATATAAAGACTTAACAAGTTTACAAACCTTATCAGCTAGAGCATCAAGTCCTTCTGATTTCTCCATGTAGATCTCTTCTATGAGATCTCCATTGAGAAAAGCAGTCTTCACATCCATATGATGTATGACAAACCTTTTAATCACTACCCATGCGATAAGCACTCTAATGGTAGTGATCCTGCAAACTGGTGCATAGATATCAAAGAAATCTATACCTTCTTTCTGAGAGAATCATTTCGCCACCAGTCTTGCTTTGTACATTTCATAGTACCATCAGGACAAAGCTTCTTCTTGAAGATCCACTTGTAACTAATAGACCTTGCACCTTTAGGTACATCCACTAGATCCTAAGTATGATTTTAGATCAATGAATCCATCTTATCATCTATAGCTTCTTTCCACAGAAGAACGTCTGTTGACTGTATTGTTTCTTAAAAAGTTTGTGGGTCTCCTTTCATATTATAGGTGATAAAGTTATCTTCAAAATCTTTATGTCTCCTGATATGCTTGGAATATAGTTCGATAACTCCTTCATCATTGACATTTTTAGTTTCTTACGAAACTGGCTCCTCTGGTACATCTGATGTACTAGCATTCTCTGCTATATCTTTGAGCAATAAGCATTTATCTTTGATAAACTTATCCTCAAAGAATTATGTATCTCGAGCTTCAATGATGAAGTTGGTTCTAAGGTCTAGGAACCTACAAGCATTGCTATCTTTAGCGAAGCCAAGAAACACGCATTTGTTAGTCTTTGGTCCGAGCTTAGGCCTTCTGATATCTAGAATTCGAACATATGCGAGACACCCCTATACTTTGAGATTATCCAAAGGGCCTGGATATCCCAACCATAACTGATAAGGAGTACTATTAGTTTTAGAGTAGGGTACTTTGTTTAGAATCCAGTTTGTCATCAGCAAAGCCTCTCTCTCCAATAGCATGTAGGAAGACCAGATATGATTAGCATCGATTTCACTATCTCGGTCAATGTTTGTTTCTTTCTTTCTGTAATTATATTAGATTGCAGAGAATACGGAGCAGTAGTTTCAGCAATGATTCCATGCTCCTTGAAGTATGCTTCCGACTCCTTAGATCGGTACTCTCCTCCTCTCCCTCTCCTGAGTTTTTCCACCTGCAGTCCAAGCTGCTTCTCTACTCGAGTCTGAAACTCGACAAACTTGTTGAAGGCTTCATCTTTAGATTTTAACAGGTAAACATGACAGAAGCGAGAATGGTCGTCAATAAATGTGATGAAGTACTTCTTACCGCCACGAGTGACGAAGCTCTTGAAGTCACAAGTATCTGAATGAATCAGATCCAACAGGTTGGTGCTCCTCGTGACACTTGAAAATGGCTTCCTCGTCAGCTTTGCCTGCACGCAAACTTCACACTTCTTAGGTTTGTTACCCCCACATTTAGGAAATAATCCTAATTTCTCCATGCTAGACAGTTTTTTATAATTTACATGTTCTAGCCTATTATGTCATAATGCAGTGGAGTAAGCAGAATAGGATACTTTATTTATAACCAAGTTGGTGCTATAGTACTGATTTTATACATGTCATCAGTACGATATGCATTGTCAAAATATATTTTCTTAAAGGATAATACAGTCTCACCTCCTTGAAAATCCAGCCTCATACCTGCATCACATAGCAGGCTTACAGAGACTAAGTTTTTAGCAATTGAGGGAACATGTTTCACATTCTTCAATGTGAGAGTCTTCTCTGAAGAGAGAGTCAGCACCACAGTCCCAGTTTTAAAAATAGGAACCACAGAATGATCAGTCATTGATACGTTCTTTTTACCAGTAACATAAGAAGAGAATAGATCTCTGTTGGAGCAGACATAACAAGTAGCACATGTATCTAATCACCAACCAGAGATGTTGTTAGGAGTTGTTACCTGAAAGAGCATAGCCACACAATCATCATCTTGATTGACATTGTGTGTAGTTTCTTTCTTTGGTGCTTTTTAGTCCTTGGCAAAATGTCCCTGTTTCCCACAATTAAAGCATTTGTCGCTCTCCTTGAACTCCTTCTTTTGAACGTTCAGGTTCTTTGAATTCTGGTTCTTCCTTTTGTTAAAGAACTTCTTCTTCTTGTTGAAAGATGAATTATTATCATTTTTATAGTTAGCAGCCATGCTAGCAGACGCCTTCTGCTTAGCAAGGAGCTCAGTCTTCGTGCGAGTCTGAGTCTCGTCCTCGATCCGAATGAACCTCTTCAAATCAGACAGAGTCACCTGTCTTTTCCTTCTTCAAATATCAGTGGAGAATGACATCCATGATGGAGGAAGCTTGTTGACAATTGCACCAGAGATGAAGGTTTGATGAAGACTGATCTTTTTATCCTTCAGCTTCATAACAATCTTTTCAAGCTCTTTAACATGAGGCAAAACCTCAGTATCATCTTCAAACTTCAAGTCCAGAAACTTGTTAATGAGGTGAGATTTGGACAAGTTCTCCTCATCCTTGTACTGGTCCTCTAGAGCATTCCAGATTTTCTTTGCAGAAGGCTTGTTGGTGTAAGCATCTGCCAAATGATCGGCCAGGCAGTTAAGAAGATAACTCCTACAGAAGTGATCATCTCTAGCCCAAGAGGCTTCAGATTCAGAATCTTCTTCAGAGTCAGGTTTCTCCTCAGAAACCACATAGTATATTTTTAGGAGTTGCATCCCGAAGATTACTTTCCGACGCCATGCATTGAAGTTGGAACCGTCAAAGTTCTCTAACTTAAGACAGTCCACTCCAAGAATCCTCGCATGATCCATGGTAGATCAAAATAATGCTTTAAGATTGTTGGCGTCTGTGGTTAAATCTGGAATAATACAGATATATAACAGCAAAAACTGAATAGAAAACTGAAGTGCGGTAATTTAAAATTTTTAACTCAGCTACTGTGTGTTTGTAAAACATTGTGCTTAAAGCATTATTTGGTCCACTCCGGTGTAAGGATCCCAAGACCAAATTGCTTCTAGGAATAGCAGTCCAGTACTCTGGTGTGTACCGACCCAGTACTGTTAAGATCTCCTCGATCTATTAGGTAAAGATCTCCTCGATCTATCAGGCAAATATCTCCTCGATCTATAAGACCTTCTCGGTCTAGGCACTGTTACTACGAGCACTAGCTATTCTATAACATATATATCTGTATATATTGATTGTTGTTTTTTGAATAAAGTTTCCTTAAGGATTTGGGGTCTATTTATAACGTTTGGGAAAATACTATGTACTAATAAAATAATATATTTTACTATGCAAGTGACCCCACGTCTAAAATTTTCTTCGGTAGGGCCCACCACTTTTGAAAAAGAAAAAACATGGGCTGCAGCAGCAGCCCATGTGAGGTTTTGATTAAAAAAAATATCCAACACGCTAATTAGCTTGTAGTTTCAAGCCTGAAGTTTCTAATCTCAACTCAATGAAAACTCAAAACTCTTGAATCAGTAAATTATCTCTACAGGTAAATTATATATTCCTCAAATTTAGTTATATGCATATATACAGTAGCATTAATCTCGATCAACAACCAAGAACCGGTAATGTCGGTTCTTCTATTGCATTTTGTACGTCTAGAATTGTCTTTTAAAGATTGGATTAATTTAGAAGCCCAGTTTCCCTCATTCACTCTCCATAAGTTAAGGAGTAACCCGTGAGAAATTTACCATGTTACAATAATATTAATCCATATAAGTTTATGAAGAAGCTCCAAAAAACTTCCATGCGTGTAATGATCAATAAATCCATGTCCAATTAGTCTATGAAAAAACCCCAAAAAGCTTCTCTGTCTCTCTGCTCTACGAAAAGTAGGAATGAGTTAATGCCCGGCCATATGATAGGTGAAAATAGAACGAGTGTAACGCGCAGCAAGTACAAATTTCAGAAAGAATCACGATGGTACGCGGAACGAGTCATGATTTAAATTAGTTAGAATATACCCCAATGCTTACTGTTAGTTGAACTGTGTAGAACAATAATTAGGACAAATTAAATTAGGTCGCGCGTCAAGCTCACTAGATATATGGTTTATTCTCACGTTACTCAAATAAAAACCAAACTAATCATGGCTCGATCTCTTCAGTGCGCTAGCTAGAGCTAGTGGGCTACGTACCATCACCGTAAAGGATCGAAAGAAAACGCGCGCCGTGTCCCTCCACTATCTGCAAATTCAATCTCAGCCACAAACACACTATGCATGCGCAAGGCACGTGGTGCTCAATATTGCTAACAACACCCCGATCGACCCCAACCACCGCCACCACTAACTACTCCTAGTGCCCACTTCTCTTTGACTTTAATTTGCTCACTCATAATGCCTATAAATAAGGAGATCATCGACCTCATTAATTTCCTCTTCAACTCAGCACACTACAGCTCTTGCCATCTCTAACAAAGTGTTACCAGAAAGTGAGAGTTAACAACAATGGCAATCTTGAAGCCTTTGGCCCTTGCAATGCTCATGGCCTCATTTGCCATCATATCCGAGTCTCGTGTACTGGTGGAGAAAGATCGAGAGTTGGAGAAAGATCTCTCTATCGGCCTGGGTGGCGGAGGTGGAGCGGCGATTGGCCTCGGTGGAGGTCTTGGTATTGGTTTGGGGGGCGACGGTGGTAGTGCCTCCGGCTCGGGTTCAGGCTCTGCCTCTGCTTCTGGCTCTGGCTCCAGCTCCGCATCTGGGTCTGGCTCCGGATCTGGATCGGGCTCTGGAGCTGGCTCATCAGCCGGTTCTGGAGCCGGATCTTCTGCAGGATCCGGTGCAGGCTCAGGAGCCGGATCATCTGCAGCGTCTGGTGCAGGCTCAGGTGCCGGCTCTGGGGCTACACGTGGTCAAGGAGTAGATTCGGGCTCCGGGCATGGCGAAGGATATGGGTCAGGTCACGGCGAAGGATCTGGTGAGGGATCTGGTGAAGGTTATGGTGAGGGTTACGGACGAGGGTATGGTAGTGGACACGGAAAGTGAGTGCGTATAATGATTAGTGCATGATTTCATGTATCGTATCGCTCGGTTCATATTATATTTGCTTTAATTAGCTCTTGTTAAGATTATGTCGATGTATCTTTCGATCCTACGTACTTTATATACAAATATGTGTCTTTTAATGTAATTCAAGATGATGTAATACATGTTTCCTTCAATTCATGTCTAATGTTAACAAATGATTGTAATACGTTTGAGTGAAGAGTGGAAACATATGTAATTTACACGGAGTGCAGCATTATTTATATTAGGAGTACATCTAGTAAATATAGAGCTTTTGGGAGGAAAAGATAAATTTATTTATTATATCGTGATGTTTATATACATGTATAAGACTAAAGAGTCTGTGGAGAAGAACATGGAAAAACTGGTTTTACTGGCATAAGTCGACTCATGCACAGAGGGCAAGTCGACTTATGCCAAGTCGACTATAAGTCGACTTATGGAAAGTCGACTTATCAGGTTTTATAAGTTGACTTACGATCTCTTCTCCAGTTGCTGATTTTCGCTCTGCCAAGTCGACTTATGCAGACTCATAAGTCGACTTACGACGGTTTTTTTGGAAAATATGGATTCCTATTTGCAGTATGTTTGGGTTTTTGTTTTGGTATAAATACCAATACGATTTGAGGGTTTTGTAGGAGAGTTTTGGGGGTTTTGGAGCACAGAAAAAAGAGATCTTTCTGAGCTATTTGTTAGGGTTATTGGTTGAGAGATTGAGAGATTTGTTGGTGAGATTAGTTGGTTCGTGTGAGCGATTTGTAATCTCAATTTGTACTCTCCTTCTCTATTAATAAAAACCCACCCCCCTTCTTGCCCCGTGGACGTAGGCAATTGCCGAACCACGTTAAAATTGGTATTTGTGTTTTGTGCCGTTGTTTTTGATTTGTTTGGCCTTCTTTGATCGGCGTTTGTTTTGGTTCCTCGGTGCCGCCATAAGACACAACAGAGTCCAGGTGGAATGTTATCATGTCTATATTAATTATTAGACACTTAAAATTAAGAAAATAGTTGTTTGGTGGAAAATTTGTAGTAAATAAAATGAAAGAAATTTTATTTGTATTCCCTCGATTTCAATTACAATTTGAATTCCGATTACAAAAGAGAAGAGAATGATCTGGATTCTCCCCTTTGTTTAAAACTGGGTTCTTCACAGTGGCGATGGAGTGCCTCCCTCGAATGCTCGCGTCGAGTTTGCTCTCCGTTGACGATCCGAACGTCTTGATTCACTAGAACATGGTCTTCTCCTCACGATTTGACATTGTGGAGAACTTGCGTGACAAGTTCTAGAACTCTGAATGAGTTTAAACCTCTATGAGAGAGTTGATTTAACCGAAATCGGTCTATAAGCCAAGGATAAAAAAATCTTGTTGCTGATCTCCAAAGCTCCAGCAATTCCCCCCAAGATCTCTTCTTTGCTGCTCCAGAGAAGGATCCGAACTAAGCTGATTTCTTAGTTATTTATAGGGGATTAAGGAGTGTAACTACCCCCTTAATTCGCTCCTAAGTGTGGCTAATAGGATGTAACCGCCCCTTAAATCACTCCTGAGTAGAGTTGTGATCCCCTCAGATCGTGGGAAACGGTTTTGAAACCATTCAGGTCGTGTTTGAATGATTCAAACGCAAAATCCGCATTCTGGCGAGAATTCTGCGTTCAAACGCAGTGTCTGGAAGCTTGAACGCAGCTTTTGGAAGCTCGGACGCAGCAATTGGAAGCTGCGTTAGCAGCTGAATCTGAGCTGCGTTTGCAGCAATTTGGAAGTTGCGTTGGCTGCATTGGAAGCTGCATTGGCAGCGTTGGCAACTGGATCTGAGTTGCGTTTGTGGCCAGGTTTGAGCTGCGTCTTGATGTTGGTACGCGGGGAGGATTTTCGCGTCTTGATTTGAAGAGACCGTCGATTTGTAGTCTCTTTCTGTCAAAGCGTTGCAAAGATCGTTATTTTATAATCTTTGCTTTAGCTCTTTGATATATGAGAGTCATCAGATTGTAACTCCCGATGTTGATTGTGAAGGCTGTTGATTAGAGCTTTTATCAGTTGTTGCGAAGATCGTCAGATTATAATATTCATCGATCCACGTGAAAATCTTCAAATTATAGTCTTCTGAAAGCCGTCAAATTATAACTTTTATCATCGGTGTTTGATGGGAATCAGCTATCTGCAGTGATTTTTAGACAGCCTACAGAACCCCCTTCAAAGTTTTCGAAAGTTCGCGATTGACTGGGACGAATTTTCGAAATACTTTGGATATTAACTCTGATTCCTTATCGTAAAGGACTCGTTCTCTGCACTCGCTTCGAAGACATCTTGGTTGAAGGGATTTGCCACGTAGGATCTGTGTGAAGGTATGGTCATAATCCTGCTTCTGGAATGCGGGAATGGACCCCTACATTTTGAATTTGAGACGCGGGTCTCACCCTTACATTTTAAATTTGGAACCCGGGTATGACCTTAGCATTGTGGTTTTTACAATGCGGGTCTAACCTCGGCATTTTGACTCGAGACGTGGAGGTGGTTTTCATGCATTTTTGACTAAGTCTTTAAGACTTGTCTTTAGCTCATCTGTTTCAAGTCTCAGCTCATATCCATTAAGCTGATGAGCCTACAAACATGCATAGGATTTTTGGTAAACCCTCAGTCGTCAACGGATTTGATAAGCCTTTACCAACTACCGTTTGAGTTGGACTAGCATGTGAATTATTTGAATCCGTTTTACATGTAATGTTATGCTAAGAGAATGAACCCTCTTAGACTTGATGCTATGATTTTGAATACATAGACTTTGTTATTTTCACGGGAAAAGACTAACCGACAACGCGTGTTAGGCGTAGGCTTATCTCTAATTAGGGATCAAGATAAAGTCCCTCATGCGTGTGAGGCATGGATTCTGGTATTATTAATAACAACCTGCCACGATGTCGAATACGTAGGCTTTGCCATTTTTACGGGAATGCGCTACCCGGCAGCATGTGTTAGATGCAGACTTATCTCTATTTAGAAATCGAGATAAAGTCCCCTATGCGCGAAAGGCATGGATTTCCGGTGCTACGATGTTGAATACGTAGGCTTCGTCGCTGGTTTATTCCTGTGTTACTTGAAACACTGAAAGAAAGTTGAAAGCGCCAGAGGTGTAGTATTAACTTGGCATGAATTTTCACTTAGAGTGAAATTCAGAAATTTTCTTTATTATCACTAGGATAATTCCAGAAAATCTTTAATCCATCGGGGATTTTATGATGAAAAATTACTATTCTTGTTGAAAAAGGATTAACAAGTTCATTGGAGAGGGTTTAACTGTTAGAGGTGTGATGTTAACCTAACAGTATTTTATAGGCCTATCGCTCTATTGAAGAGAGTCGATAAGTTGATTTGATCGTCAGAGGTGTGATATTAACTTGACGGGTATGTGGACCTATCGCTCTATTGAGGAGAGTCGATAAGTTAATTTTGTCAGAGGTGAGGGATTAACATGATAAGAATTTATTGCGATCGGAACAACTTTGTAGACTTATCATCCTATTAAAAAAGATTAATAAGTGGATTGTCAGAGGTGTTTGATATTAACGTGACAAGATTTTTGTTGCGATTGGAGCAACTTTGTGGACTTATCATCCTATTGAAGAGGATTGATAAGTGAATTTTGTCAGAGGTGTTTGATATTAACGTGACAAGATTTTTGTTACGATTGGAACAACTTTATGGACTTATCATCCTATTGAAGAGGATTGATAAGTGGATTTTGTCAGAGGTGTTTGATATTAACGTGACAAGATTTATGGATCTATCGCTTTATTGAAGAGAGTCGATAAGTTAATTTTATCAGAGGTGTGATATTAACATGACAGGAAGAATATTATGATCAGGGTAATTTTGAGGACCTATCATCCTATTAAAGAGGATTGATAAGTTAATTGTCAGAGATGTATTGTTAACGTGACAAATTAGGAGTGATGCAAACTGAATTCATACTCAGTGGGGGTGATGATCGTCAGAAGTATAATGTTAACTCGACAATGTGAAAGATTCGTTACTCTTAATCCAGTGGATTCCAAGTAACCAACCCCCAGTCTTGATTAAGACTTAGCAGGGGATGAAAAAGAGGGGCAGACATGGCATATCACCTTGCGGGCCACTATTCATCAAGTCAAAATAGAGACATATCACCTGGTGGGCTACTATCTGACGATTTTGACTATCAGAGGTAACTGTTAACATGATAATTTTGATGGACCCGTCATCCTACTTGAAGAGGATTGGTGGGAGAATTTAGAGGAAATGGACTATCAAAGATAACTGTTAACGTGATAGTTTTGGTGGACCCGCCATCCTACTTGAAGAGGATTAGTGAGGGAATTTGGAGGAAATGGACTATCAGAGGTAACTGTTAACGTGATAGTTTTGGTGGACCCGTCATCCTACTTGAAGAGGATTGCTGGTGAAACACAGTCTTGAAGTCTGCATTTTGGTTCTGAAACGCATGTTTGAGAGTTGCGTTCAGTTTGTGGAACGCGCCCCTGAGGGCTGCGCTCAGTCTTATTCACACAAAGCTTATGTTTAGGCTCATTGACGCGAGGCTTGCATTCTGAAGCAGAAACGCAGAGCACAGGGTCACGTTTAGGCTCACAAACACGAAGCTCGTGTTGACTTGAGGATCGGCATTCTCGAAGATGTGCTCGTTGTAGGGATCTCCTCCTTCGTCAAGCGACATTCTTCTTAGCCTACTTCAAGGCCTTTGTAGCAACGTCACCATCTGTGTTGATCAAGTTTATCGCCTCAATGGGCCTCTTGCGACCCGATACCCGTCGTCTTAGCGCGGGTTTGGCTGAAGCTGAGCCCACTTCATCGGAGGAGGGGCTGTCCGAGCAATCTAACCCAAAGGAGAGATCTTCCTTGGGTGATTCGGCCGCAATTGGAGCAGTTGGAGCTTTAGTCTCTTTGGAGACTTTGTAGATCTTACGCATAGCCTTGGGGCTAAGGGATCCGGAGGAGAGGGCTTCCTCATACTTGACTTGATCGAACTCTACGACGAGAATTTTAACCGTCGTTCCAGTGAGCTTGACGTCGGATTGCGCAACCACTTCTTCATCAGAGAAGCTAGTCCCCAGCAGAGTCGTCATCTTTTGTTTGGTGAAAAATTTATAGTAAATAAAATGAAAGAAATTTGATTTGTATTCTCTCGATTTCAATTACAATTTGAATTCCGATTACAAAAGAGAAGAGAATGATCTGGATTCTCCTCTTTGTTTAAAACTGGGTTCTTCACGGTGGCGATGGAGTGTCTCCCTCGAATGCTTGCGTCAAGTTTTCTCTCCATTGACGATCTGAACGTCTTGATTCACTGGAACATGGTCTTCTCCTCACGATTTGACGATGTGGAGAACTTGCGTGGCAAGTTCTAGAATTCTGAATGAGTTTGAAACTCTATGAAAGAGTTGATTTAACCGAAATCGGTCTATAAGCCAAGGATGGAAAAAACTCATGTTGCTGATCTCCAAAGCTCCAGCAATTCCCCCTAAGATCTCTTTTTTGTTGCTCCAGAGAAGGATCCGAACTAAGCTGATTTCTTAGTTATTTATAAGGGATTAAGGGGTGTAACTGCCCCCTTAATTCGATTCTAAGTGGGGCTAATGGGATGTAACCGCCCCTTAAATCACTCCTGAGCAGAGTTGTGATCCCCTCAGATCGTAGGAAACGGTTTTAAAACCGTTCAGCTCGTGTTTGAACGAGTCAAACGCAAAATCCGTGTTCTGGCGTGAATTCTGTGTTCAAACGCAGTGTTTGGAAGCTTGAACGCAGTATCTGGAAGCTCGGATGCAGCAATTGGAAGCTGCGTTGGCAGCGTCAGCGATTTGGAAGCTGCGCTGGCTGCATTAGAAATTGCGTTGGCAGCGTTGGCAGCTGGATCTGAGTTGCGTTTGTGGCCAGGTTTGAGCTGCGTCTTGATACCAGTACGCGGGGAGGATTTTCGCGTCTTGATTTGAAGAGACCGTCGATTTGTAGTCTCTTTCTGTCGAAGCGTTGCAAAGATCGTCATTTTGTAATCTTTGCTTTAGCTCTTTGATATGTGAGAGTCGTCAGATTGTAACTCTCGATGTTGATTGTGAATGCTGTTGATTAGAGCTTTCATCAGTTGTTAGGAAGGTCGTCAAATTGTAACTTCCATCATCGGTGTTTGACGGGAATCAGCTATCTGCAGTGATTTTTTGACAGCCTACGATAGTCTTGCCAATTTTAAAAGTAGAGGATACAAATTCATTGTTTGTAGGCGTTATGTCTTTTTCACAAGCTATCCTAATTATTAACCACAAGAGTTTCGAGTCACTTTTCAGCAAGAAAATTAAATGTTTTCCCTGCAGATTTTATTATTGTTGCTGTTGATGTAGTTGTTATTGTTATTATATTATTATTATCAGGAGGAGGCAATTGGATGATTATGGTTCCTAAACACTCGACACGATCGCGGCCTGCGTATTGGTTCAATGCTAATGTTTTTAGCCGTTATGTAATGGATGATTTGAATGCTGAATAAAATATCTAAATATTACTATAATAATAATAATAAGTTCCTACATGCTGAGTTTGGATTTAAAACACATTAGTTTTTACCTCCATTTTAAATAGCATTAGGCTGTGTTTGGGAATGCTGATTTGGGCTTGAATTTGAAATTCTGGGTATTTCAAATCCAAATTTCACGTTTGGGCTCAACTTTGGGCCATGATTTTAAATCAAGTCATTTTATACAGTGGATTTGAAAAGCCCAAACGAATGGATTTCAAATTTCGGCTCACTACTTGGTATTTGCCAAATCCTCACCCCACGAAATCCAACCCCTCAAAACCCCGACTCCTCTTTTTCTCCTCCCTCACGCTTGTGTCGAAGTCCCGACTCGATCTCGATCTCGATCTCGATCTCGATCTCGATCTCGATCTCAAAGCTCGATCTCGATCTCGATCTTGATCTCGATCTCGATCTCGCAAGTATCTCTCCTCTCTCCCCTTCTCTCTCGGTTTCGGTCTCCCCCTTTACTCCTCTCTGACAATCATTCGTCGAAACCCTAGGTCATGACAACAATTTTTTGTTGAAATCTGACTTGGCTGTTTCTCTTTTGTAGATTCTGCAGTTTCTGGTTAGGATTCAAGGTATGGCTTCAATTTCTAAATCCAAATCCAAGTTCCCAAACGCAACCTTAATGTGTTAATGTCTCTTTCTAAAGTGTGCAATAGCTCTAGATGCAACTTCATCATAGGATTTCTGATTTTTATTTTGGTTACCCCTTTCTGAGTTTTTAGCTTCAAAATATGTTGGAAATCTGACATGATTATGCAGGGTTCAGATT
>BQKN01000318.1:78141-106548 GCA_022839385.1 Asparagus kiusianus
GGGGGGGGCTGAGATATGATTTTCTATAGGAACTGATGAGCACAAAAGGCCAAAACTTGATTGTGATGTATTTCCCAAACAAAGTTAATTACCTCTGAGTGAAAAATCATTGTTATTAAGGAGGCATTTATACCACTGCTTTTAAATCGACGGAGATTTTGAATTTACAAATAATTCACTCTTTTTATACTTTTTGTTTCTTATTTATATGCAGTTCTAATTGGTAAATGCTATTTGAAGGGCATATCTACCCATCTGCTTGTGAGGTTTCTTGGATGAACCTTGTTAATGAATTTGTTGCTGGAATGAAAGCTTATTTGAGGGTAATTCCCAAAGATGCATTTGGTAACAATATCTCGTCCGTTAGTCTACCAAAGGGAGATTACTTTGTGGTGTCTGGATCTTATGAAAATGGGACTGCTGCAGTTGTCCTCGACTTCAGAAACAATGGTTGGAGTGAATATGGATATATTATTCTTGAGTTAGTCCCCATCACTTCTGGAAGCCTTTTGTTACATGCCTTTGGTGATAATCGAACTTTAAGCGGTTCTCCTCTTCATTTTCTGGTTAAACCAGGTTTGTTATTTTTTGTGTACTTTTTATGTTATTTAATAATTTTTGGAGATATGAATATGGTTAACGGCAGTGTTGCTAAGTGTTCTTTAAATGTGCTTGATATATTCATTGAAATGAGGTCAGCCTTTGCTTACATTTATGAGATCCAGAATGGCAAATTGGATGAATGGACGATTGGCTGCTACTTAAGATTTTTGTTTCCAGTATGGTTGCCTTCATGCTATGTAGCACGGACATGGATCCGACACGGCCATCCGACACGCCGACACGAGGCAAATCCTAAAAAAATACATAGGATACGTGTGTTTCGACACGTGTGTCCGACACGGACACGACACGACACGGCTTCATGTTATGCGTGTCCGTGCTTCATAGCCTTCATGTACACATGTTGTGCAGGAATTTTCTATTCATTATAAGAGCCATTTCTCTGACCTGAACCTGATATTCTATGATATATTATTGCTGGCTATTAAGGTGCAGTACATCATATATGCTAATGGGCCTGTATATTAATTGACCATCAGACATATACTTAATTGACCATCAGACATATGCTTAGTACTGTACTCCCCGTTTTAGAATGTTTTTTATTATTCTGTGTCATTCTGTACCCTAATGATTTTTGCAATTTCTATCTAAGAAGAATTTGCACAGTACTGTTTATTTATTTTGAAAGGGTTCTCTCTCTTTATCATCAGCTTAAAATGCAATCCAGTTCAATAGCTGGTACATTTCCAAATCCTCCAACAGGCTCTTCTTGTGTGAATGGCAAGCTCAATCTCGTCAATAGATTCTTTGCCAGGATATCTACATGGTTCATATATCAGTATATTTTGGCAGAGCTCTTTCTAATTATTTCCCCCTCCCTATTACATTATATGATACTTAGTATAGCATTACATTGTGGCGAACACAGTGGTACCTAAATTTTATAAACTTTACAAGGGCATGGCTGTCTGATATCTAGACTTAACAATAAACTTGTTCTTCAAATCCTAGTTGCTTAGAAATTTGGCAGCCCACTTAGCATCTTATACGAGTAGTTCTTTCAGTATCCTGCCAATTTTTTATCGAATAAACTTGTTTTGATTCCACAGAAATGTTGTGATGGAAAGTTACTGTAACTACAGTAATCACCTACCCGCTACAGGAATCACTAACTGCAGACCCGCTAAATATTATTGTAGCAATATTGTAGAAACAATGCTCACCTATCACAATCTCACATACATATAGCTCTCATTGTCGTTAAGTTCTGATCATCCCAGTATCTCCAATTAAGAGTGAAAAGAAAGAGAGAGGGTGTCATAATGGACTAGCGTGAAGAAATGTTAGTGGGTTAAATAGAGAAGTTCAAAACCTAAGAACAACTAGTGCTAGCATTTTAGCGGTGGATTTAGTCAACCCACGAGTTGCTCTCCGTGGACCCACGGCTTGCACGCGCCAACGGGCTCGTGAGTCTGGGACGTGAAAATTGGTATCAGAGAAGTTATCAGTCGGAAGTATGGAGCTAAGTGTTATACGGAGCTAAGTGTTACACCGTATGGATGCGGTGAGAGCTACCTCTAGAGTCAACATCGTCTGATAGTGATACTATGATGCGCCAATTGTCATGTCTTGACGATGAGAACGTCGTCTTTGTAAGATGGAATGATTGTGACACCCCCACTTTAGTCCCACATGGACTAACACGAAAAAATGTTAATGGCTTAAATAAAAAAGCTCAAAGCCCAAGAACAACTAGTGTTAGTATTTTGACGGTGGATTTAGCCAACCCATGAGTTGCTCTCCGTGAATCCACGACTTGCACGCGCCAACGGGCCCGTGAGCCTGGGACGTGATAGAGGGTAGAAAGAGTAAAAAATAGAGAGAGTTTCTCTTTAAAAAGAGAGATTATAATTCTTAAGTTTTTCCTCATAGTGGATTCTTCTATCTTTACCCGTGGTTTTTACCCCAAATTTATTTAGGGGATTTTCCACATAAATCTGTGTTTATTTTATTAATTTTGCTCTACTATTCGCTGGGACCTTGCTCTATTAGACCATGGGTTTATCCTAACTAGTGGTATCAGAGCCTGACTTAGGGTGCGTGTATCTACTTATCGTATGCTCTGTGACTGCCATCAAAAGTGGACACTCCACATCAGAAAATAAATTAGATTATCATTTACTCTTTGAAGGCGATGAGCACTATTCACAAACACGACACTGTTCATAAGTACGACACTATTTATAAGTATAGTACTATTCACAGATACGATTACTATTCATAAATATATTTACTATTTACATGAAATAGTAAGAAGTTACTATTCATGGTAGAAGTAATGACGACGAAGTTTGAGATTGAGAACTTTAACATGTGTAATTTCTCACCATGAAAGTTGAAGATAAAGACTATTTTAAAAAAAGATAATTGTCTAGCAGCTATCGGTGCTAGGCCAGATGACATCACAGATGATAAGAAGTGGAACGAGATGGACGAGAATATTATTGTAAGTCTCCATCTGGTATTAGCAGATGGGGTACTGTCAAACATAGAGGAGAAGAAAGCAAAGGAGATTTATGATACTCTGACAAAGCTATATAAGGTAAAATTCCTGCACAATAAAATATTCTTAAACAGGAGAATTTACACTCTGAGGATGGTGAAATCTACATCAATAACCAACCACATCAACACCCTAAACACATTGTTCTCCCAACTCATAACGTTGAGGCATACAATCGGTGTGAATGAACGTGCAGAACTTCTACTTTAGAGTCTACCTGACTCATATGGTCAGCTCATCATCAATCTAACAAATAATATCCTCACAGACAATCTAGTCTTTGACAACGTTGCAACCACTGTTCTGAAGGAAGAAAATCGGCCCAAGAACAAGACAAGCAGACAAGTTTGCAACAAGCGGAGGTCTTATCGGTGACGAGAGGAAGATCAACGGAACATGACTCTAGTAGGAGTCATACCCATGGTAGATCAAAATCAAGAAGTAAGAAGAATATCAAATGCTATAATTGTGACAAAAGAGGGCATGTGAAATCGGAGTGTTGGCACAATAAGAAAAATGATGATAAAAAGTCTTCAGAGCCATCAACATCTCAAGGATACGTTGTCAACACATCAGATGATGGTGAAATTTTATATAGTGGAGCAACCATTGTTGATGAAAACAGAAAGATGTTTGCTAATGTCTGGCTTCTAGATTCAGTAGCCTCCTGGCACATAACCTTCCAGAGAATGGTTTCATAAATATGAACATATCTCAGGAGGATCTATATTCATAGGTAATAAACATGCCTTGGATATTTTTGGTATTGACACTACTAAAATCAAAATGTTTGATGGTACAATACATATTATTTAAGATGTACGACATGTAAAAGGCTTGAAGAAGAATCTATTGTTTTTAGGAAAATTAGATGAGCTCGGGTGTAAGACATATATAGAAAACATGATCATGAAGATTGTTAGAGGGGTGCTTGTTATGATAAAAAAAGAAAAGATTGCTGCAAATTTATACATGCTCAAGAGAGAAATCCTGTAGGAAGCTGATTCATATGTGACATCAACTAGCCATTGAGAAGAACAAACCATGATGTGACATCGCAAACTAGGCCACATGTCAGAACGAGGCTTGAAGCTTTTCTCCGATCAGAAGCTACTTACTAGACTCAATTCGATAGCTCTTTCATTCTGCGAGCATTGTGTTATAAGTAAGCAGTATCGACTGAAGTTCAACATATCGAGTTCTAGAAGTAAGGCTATTCTGAAACTAGTTTATTCTGATGTATGACAAGCACCAGTTACATCCATGGGAGGAGTAAAGTATTTTGTGTCCTTTATTGATGATTACTTCAGGAAATATTGGGTGTATCCTATCAAGAAGAAGACGGATGTGTTCTTAATCTTCAAAGCCTAAAAAGCGCGAGCTAAGCTTGAACCTGAAAAGAAGATCAAGTGCTTGAGGTTAGATAATGGAGAAGAATACACAAACGATGAATTTCTCATATTCTGTAAGCAAAAAAGCATCAAAAGATAATTTAGTATTGCTTATACTCCTCAACAAAATAGAGTGGCGGAGCGGATGAACAGAACTCTGTTGGAAAGAACAAGAGTAATGTTGGTAACTGTAAATCTCGATAAAATCTTTTGGGCGGAAGCAGTAAAAATCACCTGTTATGTGGTGAATCGATTTCCATCAACTGTAATATTGTTAAATACGCCAATGGAGATGTAGACTGGCAAGCCAGTTGATTATTTTAACCTCCATATATTTAGAAGTCCAGTGTACTTGATGTACAATGCCTAAAAAATTACAAATCTAGATTCAAAATTCGGAAAATACATTTTCTTAGGGTATGCTGACGGAGTTAAGAGTTATCGCTTATGGGATCCCACTGTCCGTAAGGTTATCATCAGTAGAGATGTTATATTTGTAGAGAACCAACTGTAAAGTGAAGTAAAAGAAAACAGTTCAAGGAAGGACTCAGATACTGTAGCTGTTCAGGTAGAAAATGATCCAAATTCTTCTGAAACAACACCGGAGCATGATATATAAGAACCAGTCGAGTCCAATGCTCCAGAAGTTCGAAGGTCAACTCGTAAGAGAAGACCACCGACTTGGCGCTCAGAGTATATTACAGAGAGTAATGTTACATACTGTCTTCTAACAGAGGATGGAGAGCCATTAACTTTTTATGAAGTTATAAATAGCATAGATGCATCTTTGTGGATGGTAAGAATGTAGGAAGAAATTAAAGCTCTCCATAAGAATAAAACTTGGATACTTGTGTCACTATCACAATAAAGAAAGACCATTAAAAATAAATGGGTCTATAAGATCAAGTGAAATGACGATGATCAAGTGAAGATCATGCTAGATTGGTGGTAAAATGATATGCTAAAAAAGAAGCTATTGACTTCAATGAAATATTTTCTCCTGTAGTTCGACTTATAACAGTCCGAATAGTCCTGGTTATGAGCACTATATTTGACTTACATTTAGAACAACTAGATGTGAAAATAATATTTCTTCATAGAGATATTAGAGAAGAAATTTACATGCTCCAATCAGAAGGTTTTGAAGAAAAAGAAAAAGAGAAATTGGTTTGCAGATTGAACAAATTTTTGTATGGACTAAAGCAGGCACTGAGGTGTTGGTACAAGAGATTTGATTCATTCATCATGAACTTTGGATACAACAGACTTAATTCAGACCCTTGTGCATATTTTAAAAGGTTTGGTAAAAATAACTTTATTATATTATTATTGTATATTGACGACATGTTGGTTACAGGTCCCAACAAAGATCAGATTAAAGAATTAAAGATACAATTGGCTAGAAAATTTGAAATGAAGGATTTAGGATCTGCAAACAAGATTCCAGTGATACAAATTTACCAAGACAAAATTAATAGGAAGATTTGACTTTTTCAGAAAAATTATTTGAAGAAAATCTTACGGCACGTTCACATGCAAGATTATAAGTCAATTTCTACCATATTTTCTGTTAATTTTAAGTTATTCTTCAGTATGAGTCCTAGTAGTGAAGAAGAGAGGATAAAGATGTCTCGAGTACCGTATGCATCTGCAGTGGAAAGTCTAATGTTCGCCACTATTTGTACAAGACCAGACATTATACAAGCAGTGAGAGTGGTTAATCGATACATGACAAATCCTGGTAAAGAGTATTGAAATATTGTAAAGATGATCCTAAGATACATTAAGGGAACCTTAAATATTGTATTATGTTACGGGAGATCAGATTTTATTGTCAATAAATATGTTGATTTTGATTATGCAACTGATCGTGATAATAGCAAATCCGTCACAGGCTATGTGTTTGTACTTACTGGCGGAACTGTAAGTTGGATTTTAAAACTGCAGTCAGTTGTAGCTACTTCAACAACAGAAGTAGAATATGTAGTAGCTACACAAGCTTGTAAAAAGGCGATATGGTTGAAGATGGTGTTGGAGGAACTCAGACATGAATAAAAGAATATTTTTTTATTTTGTGACAGTCAGAGTGATTTACATTTGGTAAGAAATCCAGCCTTTCATTCAAAGACAAAACACATTCGAGTTCAGTACCACTTCGTTCGTGAGAAAGTGGAAAAAGGAATAGTGGATATGTAGAAAATTCACACTAAAGACAATCTAGCAGGCTTTTTAACAAAAACAGTCAATACTAATAAATTTATTTAGTGGCAATCCTCTTGTGGTTTGTTGGAGATGTGAGCAACATGAAGATGACAAGATAGAAAGAATGATGTAAAGATATAATTAATACTCAATCAAATTTTCAAGTGGGAGATTGATGGAAAGTTACTGTAGCTACACTAATCACCTACCCACTACAGGAATCACCAGCTATAGCGATCACCTACCCGCTACAGGAATCACCAACCGCAGACCCACTAAATATTATTATAGCAACACTATAGTAACAGTGTTCACCTACCACAAACTCACCTATATATAGCTCTTACTGGCGTTAAGTTCTGATCTTCCCAGTGTCTTCAATTAAGAGTGAAAAGAAAGAGAGAGGGAGAGAGAAAGAGTGAAAAATAGAGAGAGTTTCTTCTTCAAAAGAGAGATTGTAACTCCTATTTTTTTCCTCATAGTGGATTCTTTTATCATTACCCGTGGTTTTTACCGTAAATTTATTTAGAGGGTTTTTCACGTAAATCTGTGTGTTCATTTTATTAGCTCTATTATTCGCTGGGAACTTGCTCTATTGGGCACCGGGTTTGTCCCAACGTGCTGCAGTTTGAGAATAACTCAAAATGTGGCCATTACAGAGCTCAGTGAAAGAAAAGGATTCATGTTGACAACCCCAAATATGGGATAAATGTTTCATTATTGTTATTGTCTTAAATTGATTAGTCTCACAACATGCGACAATGTGCAAAAAAACTATTTTAAAATCTTGAGACTTGGAAGGCTGGAGCTGGATACAATAGAAGTAGTTTCAATAGATGCTGTTGGTCAAGTAACAGTTGTATCAACAAAATTTCACTCTGTTTTATTTATTTAGATGTTATCCGCCATTCATTGAGATATTCCAATAACCTTTATTTGTTTATATTATTAATCTAAATACGCCTTATCTACCTTGTTACAGGTTCCATAAGTATCACCAATAGTCTGGCTAGATGGAAATATGGAGCAACCTTTTTGCAAATTTTCTCGAAGCTTGAAATATTTATACACCAGAAAGATCAGTTTGGTAATTCTGTTCCAGGTCTATATGCATTTGATGCTAGAGTTGTTCACAAAGCTACAAATTTGTCTGTTCCAGTTGCCGACTTGTTCTTCCAAGAGGTGTCAGAAGGAGTTCAATTGCTTTCTTTTTCCGTAACAGAACCTGGGGAATTCATGCTCACCATTTTCAATGCCAAGTTAAATGAGAGCATTTCTAATATGCCTTATCAATATACTGTCTTCATAGGTATGTTTATTTTGAAATTTTGGAGAATTTGCAGAAATTTGCCCGAGTCTGTTGCTTTCCATCACTTCGGGAGTTTTGATAAGGTAGGACAGATGACAAGCAGAGTCCTGCTGGAGGATTAGTTGAAGCCTGCCTTGGGAGTTGGTCTTCATGCCTAAGCCTGTCCCAGATTATCAGATTTGAGACCATGAAACATTTAATTCGTTGGACCTTTTTCCAGCAGATCCTAACTCACTAACTGTCATCTGTATCAACATAACTGGAATTTTAAGGACATATTCTTGAGGCAAAAGTGAGATGTGCATATAAAAATCTCAATTGCACACAATTAGAGTAGTTATTTATCAAATTGTTCTTCTCAGTTGAAAATAAATATGAATCGTACTATAATTTCACCGGCACAAATAATTTGATCCCATGTGGTGTTTGGTTTTCCTAGTTTTAGTTCTAGTACATACTTTTATCATTAATCTCCATTTGCACTTTGTCTAATCTGCATGAATTTATGTTTCTGTTTTAACAAGCTTTCTGCTTACTTCCATTAAATGCATCTTTGCTCAGGTTATTGCCATGGATTAAATAGCTTTGTCAACGGATCTGGGCTAGCGAATTCTATCTCTGGTAGAATGTCTCATTTCATTGTTTATTTGGAAGATCTGTACCACAACCCTTCTCCAGTTGAGGCACAATGGCTACAAGTACAAATTTTCAGTAAGAACAGCACATTTATTATTCATCCAGTGATGTGGCCTCTAAGGAATACCAACGGTGAGAACTTTGGAATCTTCTCTTTCTTCTTCAGAGTACATATATGGCATTATTGACTTTACATGTATAAATACCAGGAACAGCACCAAGCCCACTTTTACTGGAAGGACGTACGGAATCTCTTTCTATATTGCCAGCTGATGAAGATAGGCCTGTAAGGAATTTCATGCTTCTGCTTTTGAGTGTAGCTATCCTTATGTAGGGAGCTGACATGATATTTGATCTTGTTGTTCTTAGTTTGCTGGAAACGCATCAGTTCTGGCAAGTAAGTTTAGCATCACATATACTGCTGAAAAATCTGGAGAATATGAAATATGGGTGCTTTGTGGAAATATTGCATTAAACAATGGCCATCCTTACTTGATGACAGTATTTCCAGGTACTCGCCAAATAAATCTTTGCACCTATTGTACTTATCATATGCCATACCAAGGGAGTAGTAAATTTCTCACATGAATCTATTTTTGTATTTAACTATATATGTAAGTTTTACATACACATCATAATAACACGCAAACTATAGAAATTTATAGGCAAATACGCAAATGCTTACACACTCACTTGCATGCACCGCATACTCGCACACATGCACATGCGCGTGTGCACATACACACACGGACGGGATGAGAATTAGATTTTGGGCATGTGCAAATGCATGCATTTGAAATTCAATTGAATATGCGTACAAAAACTAAAAAGAAAGGAGCCATTTGGAGTGAGAGTTGATAGGCTCTAATGAAACATTTAATACGGTGACCTCATGGTTTATTTTCTAAAGACGTGTACATTTTGTTTTTTGTCTTCATGATATGATGCACAAAACACAGAGTTATACATGTATTGCTGTAGTAGATTTTTAGCCAAACTTCTACATCTAAGAAACTATTCGATTAATTGGTCAATTTTGAGCTATTTACAATTTTGAAAACAGCTTACCTATGCTTGTTGCTTAATTCGAAGAAATTTTACATGCCTAAAATTGTTGACAACCTAGGTAAGTTGTTGTTTACGTAGTTGCTTTTTAGCAGAATTGTGAATTGGGTGATTCCTACTTGGACGTATAAGAGAATATCTGCACTCCTCCTGCTACAACATATATTGGTTGCATGATTGCAAGTATCTAGATATAAATTTTGTCCATTGACAACGTTTTTACTTGCATGAATACTTTCTTTAACATTATGGTGTCTTGTTACTTATTATGTACTCTTATATTTGATATGTTGTCAAATGACAAGAAGTTGATGAATCGATTTGAGCTAAATAGTTGTGTGATTCTCTCATTATCAGACCTTGAGTATGTTTGGTGCTCTGTTATTGAAATTCAGGCATGAAGGTTTCTAGTGATGAATTGTTCATGCAAGCTAACCAATTTTATGAAATGAATTCCTATCTTTTATGCTATAGTTGTTTCTGAATTATTTTGATGTGAACAGGATATATTCAGCAAAGCTTAATTGGCATCTAGTGTATTGGATTACGTAACTATATGCTTGTCCGAACTTGCAAATTTTGACATAGCTATGATATCATCTTCATTTTCTTACCTGATTGTAGCAATACTTAAGCGGTTCGATCGATCCAATCATACTATCTGCTATTTGCTTTCCTTTTTCAAAGACAAAGTTATATTTTCTTATATGGAACACATGCTAGGGATTAAGCACAAGAAAAGGAGTTGTGCCAGTGTTTAAATTAAGCTTGATAATTGTAAGACCTTCATAACAGAAATTCTAATTTTCTTAATTGCATTCTGTTATGGTTTCTTTTTTCATTTGCGGCGCAACCTCGTATGTCTTCCCTAATGTTATATTTCTCTTCAAGCTAAATAAGTTCTTGTTGTAGGTTTCTTTTTTAAATATAGTGATAACCTATGAGTTGCTATTTTTCTGAAATGTATAACACATTAATGAGTGGGTTGAAATCTCTGCAGGCATGGTTGACACATCATTTTCAAGTGTCTTCAGTTTTACGTTTAGAGTCGGGAAACTCATGAGAAACATGATCTCTGTACAATTACTCGATGCATATTTGAACCTCGTCTCGTCAGAAGAAGCAAAACTAAGCTTTGATATTAAAGTTTCAAACAGTTCAAGTTTCATGACATGGGCTTTTGTAGACAATAAAGATGGATCCTATGTTGGTTACTACATGTCAAGAGCTCTTGGTGCTTACAATATGTGCATTTTATATGAGGATAAGCCCTTGGCTCCTTGCCCTTTTGAAATCCAAGTGTACGAAAGTAAGTTCCATTACAGACACTTTTGAAACAAAATTGTTATAAGACTGACCGAATTTTAGCTAGAAAATAGACAAAGAGTAATTCTAGTGCAATAAGACTGCGGTGTTATAATCGTCCCTATTTAACATGTTATCTTCTGCTTCAAACTGTAAATAATACACATGGCATACAAAAACATATAACACATGGCAGTTTAACTGTGCAAGTAGACTCTAAATTTAGTGGATATCTAACAAGTTTAATGAAGAAATTATTTTCTCATAAGCTGTCTGCCAAATTCGTGTTGGTCAGTTTGTGGATATTTTAACTTCAACTAATAGTGGTCGTTTGTCTGCCCGCTTCGTGCGGCCAATATTTGTTGGTTTTTTGTTTCATTATACACTTATTAATTGAATAAGGGAGCATGGTCCACCTTTATCTCAAAAAGGAAAGTTATTTGCCAAGCCTGTGTTATTTGAAGTACATTTCTCTGCTTTCATGTGCAAATGCCCCATTTTTACCACCATAAGTTCTTTTTTCAGTTATAACAAGAACACTATGGGAATTTAAAATGAGTATAATATTCCAAATGTAAGTTGGCTTTCACTATGTTCCTACTTTAGACAGTTACAAACAGTTCCATTCTTGTCAAAGTTCAATGGTTGGAATATATTTTAACCTGTAATATGGTCCCAGGCTAAACTGTAGAAAGGACTACTACTAGTTGCCTTATCAAATACTGCTGAAATTTTTACGACCAGTAACTCTCCGAGTTTTTGAGATGCTTGTCTTTCATCTTAATATATGGTCTTGGAATATTATGGTAATAATAAGACTCCCAGCTGACATTATCAACGTCTTCGAGCAGTTGCCTGTTTCTTTCACATGTTCTCAGTTTAACAAGCAACTGAGACTAGCATTATTAAATTTTTAGTAAAGAACATTAGTCGATATTTTTCCCAAAGTTTGTATTCGCTTTATTGATCTCGCATTTGAGATCAGCGAACAAAGCAACTATAGTAAGATTCATAATCAACCCTGTTATGTGTAAGCAATTTTGTTTTTCTATTTAATATGAATCGATTCAGCTTCTTTTGACCTACTTTGCTTAAAGTTACGCTAAACTTTCCTTATTTTGAATCCTCATCGATCAATGATTATAAGCTGAGATATCTTATGGTACCCTCTGTAACTCGAGGAATTTCTAATGAATAACATTTGTATAAGTAATTTTTATTATCTTCTGAATGGATGAATGATCTACTAGGGCCTCTTAATGAAAACTATAATTTATGCTATGTTATGGGAGTGACAGTATCAGGTTATCCACTAAGTTATAGGAGTTGACTGACAGGCTTTGGACTTTTTGGCATTAATCTGATAGAAAGTAATGATTAAAAGAGCACATCATGTCCATGATTTTCTCTGTTTCATGAGATTCATTGTCACAGTTTATTTCAGAAATCTGAAGAAGGTTGTATTTAAATAGTTTCAAAGGCAGGTCAACCTTGACAGGTTTTATTTAGAAAATGGTATCTGCCCATGTGGACACTTTCCATCTATTTATATCTTGGGACTTATGCAGGACGTGTAGCTTCTCACCTAATAAGGAGAGATTTGGTTGTCATTTGATCATGACACTGACCTTTCTACTATTTTTAGTGGTAAGAAAAAAAATATTATTCCTTTATCTGAACTTTCATCCGATGATCCTAATTTCATTCCAAATATATACAGTGAATTATCTAATAAAAGAATAAGAAACATCACAGGAAACTATTATTAAGATTCAATTGGTTCTTATACCTTTACCATGGGCAAAGAACCAAATGAAACAAAGCCAGTTTTCGTCTTTTAATTCATGTACTCTGAGCAAGACTTGATTTGATGATTGATGTTTGCTTAAAAGTTATTTTGTAGGGGATTATTTTGCTGAAGCCAATAATGACAGCATTTCTGTGTGGGAAGATGAGTCAGTTGCTTTTGATGTCCTTGCAAATGACTATGTTCCGGGTGGACAATTTACTATAGCTGGATTTTCGATGGTAAGTAATACTAACTGCTTTATCATGTGATAGTAATGTTGTCATGCATGTAGGTTTGGTCCATTTTATTGTATGATCATCTCTATGCCTTATGCAAATTTTCTTTGATTGTTATGCTTGACATTGAACATGTGTTGCCCCATAAGAATCTTTCTGGAGGAGTCTTGAAGATTAGCATAGTTTACCATAATAGCATAGCTGATTGCTATCAGGGCGGCAGCAGGCCTGTTTCCACCAATGAAAACAACAGCAAGTGTAATTTGAAAGCCAAATATATAGGGTGCTGCCAAAGGTGACGAAATTTCGAAAAAAGAACAGGGTTCACATCCTGTAGGGCTCAGTTTAGACCAAATTCTTTTGCAATAGGTTTAGAGAAGATATCATCTTTGTCCACAGCTCCATTCTTTGGTCCACCAAGTATTAACATCTACGATATGTAGACATTATCCAATAGGACGCCCAGATATTTATTAAATATCTCCAATAAATACCCGATATTCACCATCCGATATGGAAGTCTTCCTTCCAATATATCACCTGTTAGCCAGCAGCCTCCAGCAGCTATTGTTGAATTTTAATTAAGTGGCGGGCCCCACTTATTTAATATTTCACCGAAAGTTGCTACAACGTTTGAAAAATAAAAAGGCGGCGGGTCCTACCAATAAAATATTATCAGTGACGGGTCTCACCAATAATATTTTATTTGTGCATAGTATTTCTCAAATACTATAAATAAGGCCAAAACTCTTTAAGAAAAATCATCCCAGAAACAACTCCTCTTGTAGAAGAGTAAGAGAGAAAACATAGAGAGAGTTTGTGAGAAATTTGGAGAGTATCTTGATCAAGAGAGGGCGTTCTTTGATCCTTTTCTTTTGGAGTATAAAAAAATTAGGCGTCGTCGTTGCACCGTGGAGTAGCTCCGTAAGAGTAAACCATGTTATATCTGTGAGTACTGTGATTGAATTTATATCTGTTTAGGTGTGTTTTTGCGTCTCCATTTGAGGCATTCTTATTGGTATGTATCCTAATAACTGATATCAGAGTTTGACTTAGAGTACGTATATCTGTTTATTGTATGCTCTGTGGCTGCCACTAAAGTGGATCATCCACATCAGAAAATAAATTAGATTATCATTTATTTTTTTAAGGCATTGTGCACTATTCATGAGTACGGTACTATTCATAAGTATTGTTACTATTCATAAATATGGTTCGAGAAAAGATAAAATCTTTCGCCATGGGATCTACAGATGAAGATAATAGGCTTCGGATTGAGAAATTCGACGTTAAAATTTTAGGTATTGAAGGATGTAGATAGAAGACTATTTGTACCAGAAAGATCTCTTCCTACCCCTCCAAGGAGTGGAGGAAAAACCTGAGAAGATGGACGATGATAAGTGGAAGATGCTCGATCGTAAAGCACTTACCATCATCAGGCTCAACATTCACCAGCATGTGACTTACAACGTCTCGCATGCGACTACCATCAAAGAGTTGATAAAGTCCTTAGAGGCGTTGTATGAGAAATCGTCTGCTTCAAATAAGGTGTACCTGATAAAGAAGTTATTCAATCTAAAGATGCAACAACTTGCTGAAGTGGATCTCAAGTTCGACAATCAGATTCAAGCTTTTCTGCTACTTTTTTGTCTACTAAATTCGTGGGAGAATTTAGTGATGGCGGTGAGCAACGCCAATGGTAATGACAGGATGAAGCTCGATACGGTGATTGGGGCCTGGATGAAGAATCTCATCGTAAAGTCCCAGGAGCTGAGGCCTCTAGCAGTGGGAGTGCTCTGCATGTTGAGACACGAGGGCGTGCGCAGAAGAATGGTAGGGGACGACAAGACCGATCAAAGTCTAGAGGGAAGTCTTAAGGGCCGAACCCGAATAGTTACAATGAACGGAAGTGTTTCAGATGTGGAAAGAATGATCACTTTGTACGGGACTGCAGAGCTTCTGTTCCAGCATCAATAGGGGATGATCAGGCTGACGGTGCAGCCAATTTCATGCACGAGACGGATTCGGATGTACTTCTCCTATCTCTTGATGACAAGAGCGATGCGTAGGTTATCGACTCTAACGCATCTTTCCATGTAACCTCACAACAAAATTTGCTTTCATCGTTCGTGAAAAAGGACTTGGGAACAACTTATCTTAGCGACAATCAACCTTGCAAAGTTTTTGAGAAAGGAAATTGTACCCTCAAGATGGAGGGAAGGACCACCTTAACGCTGAACGATGTTCGATATGTACCGAATCTCAGACGGAATCTTATATCAGTCGGACAACTAACTGACTCCGGTTACAGAGTATCCTTCGAGCAGGGAAGCTAGAAGGTGCTCAAGGGTGCCTTGATGGTGACACACGAAAAACGCGAGGGGTCTTTCTATATCGCTAATGGGAAGATCTACCGCTTGCTTGTCGCAGGACAAGCATCATCATCATCATGAGTGAGAATGAGATGTAGATTATGACCGCGGAAAAGAGGCTTCCGGATCTGAGCAAGATCGATCTGATTTTCTGTGAGAACTGCATCTTAGGCAAACAAAAGAAGATGAGCTTCAATAAGATCGGACCCGCTCTAAAATTACAAAAATTAGAATTGGTACACACCGACGTGTGAGGACCTACGCAAGTATCATCTGTTGGTAACTCTTTTTATTTTGTCACTTTTATTGATGGTGTTACTAAAAAACTATGGGTGTTCTTCTTGAAGCACAAGTCAGATGTTTTTATCATCTTCAAGAAGTGACTTGTCTGTGTGAAGAACGAAACAAGCAATAAACTGAAGCGCCTAAAGTTTGATAATAGAGACGAGTATTGCAACTAGGAGTTCGAGAATTTCTGCTCGTCCCATGGGATTAGGATACTAAAGACCGTCCCAAGACCATGGCTCTATACTTTGTTTTAGCTGTTGATCTCGTCACCACTGACTGCTTCTTGCTCTTGCACGAGACCAAGTTGCCTCCTATGAAGATGCAGTATCCTGAGGTGGATCTCCTGTCATCTGCACAGCTAGCCCAATCAGAGTCACAATAGCCCTCAATACTCATGTATTCATTTTTCCTGAATATCAGTCCTTTTTCGGGAGTATTCTTCAAATACCTCAGAATTTGGTACACTGCGTCCATGTGACCCTTCCTCGGATCATGCATGTAACGGCTCACCACGCTCACTGCAAAAGAGATATCGGGACATGTGTGACTCAAATAAATCAACCTGCCAACCAGTCTCTGATATCTGTCACGATCAACTGGTTCTCCAGTCTTCGTATCCAGTGTGAACTTTTGATCGATCGGTGTAGTTGTAGGTTTGCATCCTAACATCCCTGTCTCTTTGAGAAGATCCAGTGCATACTTTCTTTGGGAGAGGACAATCCCCTCAGCTCCTCGAGCTATCTCTATCCCAAGAAAGTATCAAAGCAAGTCAAGATCTTTCACCTCGAATTCCCTACCCAGTGCCACTTTGAGTTGAGCAATCTCCTTCTCATCATCTCCAGTAATAATCATATCATCCACATATACCGCAAGCATGGTAATGTGACCTTTACTTAGTCGAAAGAATACAGTATGGTCAGCGTTGATCTGCTGATACCCCATACCAATCATAGCCTTCTTAAATCTGTCAAACCAAGTACGAGGAGACTGCTTCAGCCCATAGAGAGACTTCTTTAATCTGCAGACCTTACCTACTGTTTGATCTGTATCGAACACTGGTGGTATCTCCATGTATACCTCCTCTACTAGATCTCCATGAAGAAATGTATTCTTCACATCTAGTTAGTGTAGCTTTCATCCACCATTTACTGTCAGAGAGATCAAGGTCCGAACAGTACTCATCTTTGCTACCGGTGTAAAAGTCTCATCATAGTCGATTCCATACGTTTGACTATACCCTTTTGCCACGAGACGAGCCTTATAACGCTCAACCTGTCCATCAGGATTCTGCTTCACAGTAAAGACCCACTTACATCCAACTGCTCTCTTCTCTTTTGGTAGTTCTACTAACTCCCAAGTGCGGTTCTTCTCAAGAATCCCTAGCTCTTCGTGCATCGCCGTTTTCCACTTTGGGTCCTTAGCATCTTGCCAATTGTTAGGTACAGTAACAGAGTCCAATGATGCAATGAATGCTCTATGTACATGATGAATGTTAGAATATGATACAAACTGGGCAAGATCTCATCAATATTTATCGAGAGGATTTCCCGCATTACTGCGAGTAGTCCTTCGTACTGATGTTGGTGTGGGAGGAGTAGGGAGAGGAATGTTATCACTTTGGGATGAACCTGGTGGTGATATAGGTGTCTCAGGAGTCGGGGCAGGCGTTAGCAAGAGACTTGGCAGCACTAGTGGCGTTATAGGTACTGGTGGCACTGTAGGTACTGTTTCTGAAATTTGCTTCCCCTTCCTACTATAGGTTAGTAGTTCCCCCTGAACCGTGAGCCTAACACTTTTTGTCTCATCCTCCTCTTCTTCTTCATTCTTCTGCTCCTCCTCAACCAATTTTCCCTCTCAAGGAATCGATACAGAAATTGATTTCTCCATATTGTTCACCAATCTCTCACCATTCTCCTCCTCTCGTCTCATACTTTTAGTATTGGGCAAGTTACCAATGGATGAGGTTACCTTTCGGGAGTAATATGGCTCGAGTTCTCGAAAGTGCACATCCATGCTGACAAACAACCTTTTCTCCACCGGGCTCTAGCAAACATATCCCTTCTGAGTAGCAGAATATCCCATAAAGATGCACTTCACAGCTCTAGGGGAAAGCTTCTCTACGGATGGCCTGTTGTCCTTCATAAAACACATACAGCCAAACACTTTAAGTGGAAGAATCCCACCATTATCTCATTTTAACGTCTCACACGGAGACTCCCAATCCAGCACTCTCGGGGGCATTCTGTTGAACAGCGCTGCTGCGATCAATACTGATTGCCCCCATAAAGTTTCTGGGATATTCATGGAGATCATCATACTTTTAGCAACCTCTAAAAATCATGTTCTTCCTTTCTGGTACCCCATTCTGAGCTGGTGTGTATGGACATGTTGTCTGGTGCTATATTTCCTGAGCTGATAAATATTCTTCAAGCGCTCTGTTGGTATACTATGTCCCATTATCCGACCTTAATACCTTCACCACTGCTTCGTATTGAGTCTGAACATTCCTATGAAAGTTTTGGAAGCAACCAGACACTTCACTCTTATGTTTCATCAGGTATAACCAAGTAATACAAGAGAAACAATCAATAAAGGTAATAAAATACTTGTATTCATTCATAAAACTTGTGGAACAAGGCCCCCAAATATCTGAATGTATCAGGTCAAATGCATGAGAACTCCTATGACCAGAACTAACATAAGAGCTTCTAGTAAGCTTTCCAAACTCACATGCATCACACATAAGTTTCTGTTTATTTGCTTTCTCAAATAAGGATGGATATAACCTATTTAAAATACTAAATGATGAGTGTCCCAAACGCTGGTGATGAAGCATTAACTCACTTTCAGCACTCATCTCAGATCTTACTCCTGCTCTTTCTACGATTGATACCAGCGCTGAATCCAGCCCTTTACGATCCAAGTACCATAGTTCACTACGCCATGTGTCAGTCCCAAGTCTCCGCTCTGTCCCCTTCTCCTAGAAGATCACCTTGGGAATATCAAAAAAACAATGCATTTTAGTTGGAGAATGATAGAACTAATGGACAAAAGATTAACTGGAAAGGAAGGAGCATGCAAAACATTAGACAAAGTTACAGAACCTGTACAATCGATTGTACCTTACCAATCACTGGCTGAAATGTACCATCAGCTGTTTGAATACTATCAGGCGATACCAGGTGAGTATATGATGAGAACTCACTAGCATTACCTGTCTCATGTCGAGACGCACCAGAATCGACTATCTATTCTGATGATTTGTCAGGAGACATAGAAGCAAGAGCATGTATATCATTAATATCTTTGGTCGGATGAGCATAGGTAGCAGTGTTGCCTCTAGCGAAGAACGAAGTGGATGCCTCCTCAGTCCCACTCCTTCTGTCTCTATCCCCCGCTACTTTCTGCTTCCTCCTAAGTATCGTCAGGAGCGCATGATCCTCCTCAGTAAAGACCATCTCAGCTTCTTCTTCTCCCTCTGCTATCATCAGATTTACCCGATTGCTTGCTCCCCTTCCACCTCGTCGACCCCCACGGCTACGACCACGACCTCCGAACTGTCCACGTCTACCCGAATCTCCTTCCTTGATGGCTTGGTACAAGCATGTCTTAGGTGACCCACTTCACCGCAGTTGTAGCACTGCCGAGTCTCTCCCCTGGATCCAGTGTTGCTAGAGGCTATCAGTGCTGACTTCACTACAGAAAGTCCACATATCCCCGCCTGCAGCCTAATATGAGTCTCCTTCTGGATCATGGCCGAGACAGCCTCCTCAAGTGTGGGAATCTTCGGCTGAGCTAGCAGCAATACAATTCGCTGAGCAAACTCTGATGTCAATCCCTTGAGAAACACCATAGTCCTCTCCTGTAGAAAGGCCTCCCGCTCTTTACATCCCAGGTCCTTGCAGCTCGTCCGAGGTGAGAAGTGATCATAATCTATCCACAGGCACTCCAGCTCTGTGGCATACTCCTGTACAGTCCTCTCTCCCTGGACTGTGGTGTCAATCTCTCCCTTAATTTGGAATACCCTCAGGTTATTCCCCACTCCATCATAGATCCTCCTCAACTTCTCCCAGACGTTCTTCACATTCTCAATGCTATCCACTGTGGCGGCGATCGACTGGACCAATGAGTTGAGGAGCCAGATGTATACCAATATATGAGTGGACTTCCACTCATCTCTTCCCTCCGAGTCCTCATCCGGCTCTGTCGCCTCTCCTGTCAAGTAGCCCTCTAGGTTCCTCCTTGCAAGGGTGTATCTCACCCGTCGTGACCAGCTCAGGTAAGTACTCGGTCCATCAAGCTTCAGATCGATGGTTGGAAGCTTCAACTTCTTTGATGGTTTTGTCACGCTATCACCAGCCGATATCTTCATCAGCTTCATCAAAGTTAACACCTCCGCGAGGTTCAACTTCTTGATGATCTCCTCCATCGATCAGGCTTCAGACCCAACACCTGTTCACCTTCTCTTCCAATCCTTGTTGTGTGCAGTGAAAATTTCGGCAGCACCTCTGCTGCACAATAAGAGGAAGATCTTTAAAAAAAATCTCGTTTCTCAGAGGAAACAATAATAAAAAACAGTGATATATCTCATCGTCGTGAGATATATACTCTTCCTGTCATCAGTTCGAGGACTGAGTCGAGGAAATCCATGCCAAACTCTAGGTTCAACATGGTACAGCAAGGGGAGGTTCGGCCAATACTGAAAATAGGGGGTGTTGGATGGGTGTTCAAAGGGAAAAGGGGGGGTTGTGGGGCGACGGCTAGGGTTTGTGACAGCTATGGCTCTGATACCATGAGGAAGAATAGAGAAAACCTTAATATTATTACTCTGATAAGATGAACTTATATAGGCCCTTACAACACAACTTACAAATAACATCTTATCTATTACTAATATGTCAACAGGGGCGAATGGGAGTCTGCCATAGAGGAAGAAATAAAATCCTTGATGAAAAATAGGATTTCAGAGCTCGTAAAGCTTCCAAGAGGGCAAAAGGTTCTTCACAATCGGTGGATTTATCGGGTCAATGATGAAGCCGATGGACGGAGACGCTATAAGGCGAGGCTTGTAGCGAAGGGCTATGAGCAGAAAACAGTGACAGACTATTCTGACGTTTTGGCTCCCGTCGTCAAGTTGATCACGATCCGGACTGTGCTGAGCATTGTGGCAGTTCAAGATCTCCATCTAGAGCAGATGGATGTGAAAACAACATTCCTTCATAGAGATTTAGAAGAAGAGATCTATATGCATCAACTAGTGGGCTTCGAGGAACAAGACAGAGAGGGCCTCGTGTGTCGCTTGCGTAAGAGCTTGTATAGCCTGAAGCAAGCTTCGCGACAGTGGTACATGAAGTTTGAGAACTTTATGGAGGAGAACGTTTTTCTCAAATGCGACACGGATCACTGTTGCTTCATCAAGGGTATGACGAATCCTATGTGATACTCTTGATTTATGTTGATGTCATGTTAATTGTTGAGCCCGACTTGGCTCGCATTAAGGAACTCAATGGGTGTCTCTCCGAGTTCTTAGAGATGAAGGATCTGGGTCCATCAAATCAGATTCTTAGGATGAGGATCATCAGAGACGGATCAGCACGGATGCTAAGGTTGTCTCAGAAGGCCTTCATTAAGAAGATTCTTAAAAAGTTTGGTGTGGAGAAAGCTAAACCGGTGGGCTCGCCGTTTGCGAGCCATTTCAAGCTATCGAAAATCCGAACACCAGATACTGCTGAAGAGCATGAGTTTATAGACAGCATATCATATGCATCTGCTGTCGGGAGTTTGATGTATGCGATGGTGTGCACGATGCCAGATATTATACAAAGAGTGGGGGTTGTGAGCCGCTTCATGAGCAATCCGAGGAAGCAACAATGGGGTGCGGTCAAGTAGCTTCTACGCTACTTGAGATACTCGTCCGACCGTTCTCTTGAGTATGACGGGATGGATTTATAACTAGAAGGCTTTTGTGATGCAGACTACGTCAGGAACATAGACTCAAGAAGGAGCACGAACAGCTACATCTTCATTTTAGGTGGTGGAGCAATAAGTTGGTGATTCAAGTTATAGGATATTGTGATTTTGTCAACAACCAAAGTGGAGTACGTGTCTGTAGCAGAGGCAGCAAAGGAGTTGCTATAGTTAAAAGCTTTTCTTCTTGAGCTTAGGATAAGCTTTGAGAAATACATTATCCATTGCGATAGTCAGAGTACCATTCACTTGTCAGAGAACGACGTTACTCGGACCAAGCATGTTAGCATGAAGCACCATGCCATACAGAGATGGTAAAGCAAGAACAAGTTCAAACTTGTGAAGATTGATACGATGTACTATCCAGCTGATATGCTGACCAAGTCAGTTCCGCTTAAGAAGGTGAGGTTGTATGCAGCCTCATATGTCCTCCGTTGAGAACGTTGAGGACCATGCAAGACGCCAAATATACAAGACATTTGGATGATGCAATCAAGAATGGTGTAAAGATATGATTGATACTCAATCAAATCTTCAAGTGAGAGATTATTAGCCAATAGCCTCCAGTAGCCATTGTTGAATTTTAATTAAGTGGCGGGCTCCAACTTATTTAATATCCCATCGAAAGTTGCTGCAATGTTTGAAAAATAAAAAGGCGATGGGTCCTACTAATAAAATATTATTAGTGACGGGTCCTAGGGCTGTGCATGGTTCGATTCAAACCGAAAAACCGATCGAACCGACCCGAAAAAAGCGATTTTATGAGTAGGACGGTTCGGGTCGGGTTGAAAACTTTTCAAACTGACTCGACCCGAACTGACCGAATATATTTTTCTAATTCTCAAACCCTACCCGTTTACCTGACCCGTCCCCAACCCTCAACCCTAACCTCATTTTCTCTCTCAGTCCCAGCCGTCGCTCCTCATTCCCTCAATCCCTCTCTCTCGCTCTAGTCTCTGTCTGCCTCTCTCACTCTCTCTCACTCTCCTCAGCCGACAGCCGCCACCCGCGAGCGCTCCGCAGTCTTCAATTCTTCATGGATCTATCTCCAGCTCAGGATCAGGCTCAAGATCTATCTTCGGCTTTGGGGGGACACCCACACCCGTCGCCGAGGTCGAGGTATAACATCTCAGTGAACTCTTTTGCTCTTCTTCAAGCTTCCCTCTCATTCAATGTTGACATAATTTGATTTGATTATTTCGCAGACGAATTTTTTTTGTTGTGGATTTTTTTTCTTTTGCTCAGGATCTATTATTCCGCAGTCTTCAAGCTTTTCTTGTCATGTGGATTTTTTAAAATTTTATTTTCGTTTTTATCCTGGACTAGTGTTATAGCTTTGTTTATATTTTATTTTCTTGTCTTCAAGCTTTTGTTTAGAAGATCCAGACTAGTAAATTGGTTAATTTTTTGAAGTCATGCAAACCTATCATATCCTTTGTTAGTTCAATTTGGTCCAGCCATGATTTTTTACCCGACGGAACTCCATGCTAGTGTGTTAGTTCAATGCATGCTTTGTTAGTTCTATTTGGTTCAGTCATGATTTGGTTCAGTTTGCTTTCAGTGTATGATCTGTGTTTTGGTTGTTGTGTGCATATCTCACTTTTGTTCTTCAATTTGAATGATTATACTTACGTACATGTTTACAATAGTGCTTGATATGTTTAATGAATGTCAAACAATGAGGAATAGGATGGCGAACAGCAACACAAGCACTCATTTGCATTTTTTTGTGTTGATTGAAACTTGATCTGTTTATTATCATCTAAAATGATTTAGTATGCGCTTAGACTTGTGAATTGTATCTAGCTTGACCAAGTTGTGCCTCTGTTGTAGCTGACTACTTGGAGAGTAACTTGATCAAGAGATTACGTTCTCTTTGATCCTTTTCTTTTGGAGTATAAAGAAATTGGGCGTCGTCGTTGCACCGTGGAGTAGCTCCGTAAGAGTGAACCACGTTATATCTGTGAGTACTGTGATTGAATTTGTGTCTGCTTGGGTGTGTTTTTTGCATCTCCGTTTGAGGCCTTCTTGTTGGTGTGTATCCTAACATCCCCAACATCTGATAAAACAGTGCTTCTATATCGTGATTAGATTCCATAACATCTTCCTCTATATCCGTATATCCTCAATAGGATGTAATGCTTTTCTCATGCGTGCATTTTCTGATCCTTAATACCTACAACACTTAGAATTTTGACTTGTATTCTATTTTCTGATTATCAATAGAAATATTGTATGTGGCCTTCGTGGTCTTTTCTTTGCAGAGGTGGAGTGTAATGTTGTTTTATGTTGACAGCCACTTCATGGATCCCTCCTGCAGTACGGTAACCTGTTCAGATACACTCCTCACAGGGGATTTTTTGGAAATGATTCCTTCTTTTATACATTCTCTGACACAAATCAGAACAATGCTACTGGCACAACTTTCATCTCTGTACTCTGTCGACCACCTCAGTTTGTTTCTTTACCTGTTCGATTGCACGTGATTGAAGATGTTATCAACCCCAAATTTGGGTGAGTCCTTAATTTAAAATATATATCATATCTAAGTCCATGGAAATTCCTTTCCTTGCAACTCTTAGAATTACATATAATTAGTATGTAGTTTTCTTTACATCTCAGCCTGTTTCATTTTATGGTCGTTGATCTTTGCAGTGGTTTCACCGGACTTGAAATAATGTATTCCGATTTCTGGGAAAATGTCTCTTTGACTATCAGGGCACAATCTGGCACTGCCTTTCTTGCTCCCATGCAGATGCAATTTCGCCATCAATTTGAAAGTTTGCCTTCAGTGAGTAGAGGTGGTAAATTGCAAAAGGATTTGATCTTATTTGGTCGTGTTGAAATGATCAACTATGCTCTTCAATCGATTCAATATCTTGGGTACTATACATAGTTTCTTTCACTTGTCAATGTCAGTTTAAAATGTAACTGCATCCTTGGCAGAATTATCTTTTAGCTGTTTGATGAACAACTTTTCAATTTCAGCTCATAACGTAACTTGCTTTTACTTTCCTTCTCTATTTTTTCTTTTTGCAGAAATGAGAACTTCTATGGAAATGATATTATCAGTTTGCATACAATGAACAAAAATGGAGTTGAAACTTCCCGTGTTTCAGTTTTTGTGGAGCCTATTAATGATCCGCCAATTATATATGCTCCCAAATTCATAATCTTAGGGAGGAAAGAAGCAAGTAATGGACTACAGATTTTTGACAAACAAAGAGATACTTTTGAATTCTCAATTGGAGATACAGATATTTTTAGTTTCCCTGGTAAGCTTTTGGGTTGAATAAACTGAAAGATTATGTTCATAAAAAGGGTTAAAGAGAGTCTTCAAATTGCCAAGTAAACCTGCTACCTTGCCATTATAGTTTACTCCCTTCAGTGAGTCATAACTAAACAGCATGTGATGTACAAAAGGCCATTTTAGGACTCTACGTAGAGATTTTGAAGATTCACACATTGTAACTGAAGAATTCTAATGGTTTGGCAGGAACTTATAAAAACTGTGAATAGTTAACTGAAGACTGCCTCTTGGCAGGAACTTGTAAAATTGTGAATACTTAACCGAATTGATTTTTAAAGTTTGGCAGGAACTTATAATTTGGAAGGAAACAAAAAAAAACTTGTGTAAATTTTGTCATAAGACTGGCCTTTGGCCCCTGAAACAGGATATTCCATGCGCTCAACTCCAACTTGTGCAGGTTCAATTGGAAGACTAGCCAATTTCTTATGGCTGGTTCAGAAAGATTGGCAGGTTAATTCCTTTCCTGAGGTCTGCAAGATCAACAGCTGCTTAGGAAGATTAGCCTTTAAAGCTAGCTTTCTGAAAATAATTCTTATGCAATATATCAAAATCCCTTGCTTGTCATGATGCTAAACAATTGGTTGATAAATGATCATACCAAAGAGAAAAAGGATTCAGGTGCATGACTGAATATCCTTAGATAATGGACCTAACATATCACGTTGTAAGCAAGTCTAAGAATTTGATATCAATATGGTAATACTTATTAGATTAATTTGCAGGAAACAAGTCTCACATTGCGGTCATAATCTCCTTGGAAGTAAATGATGGAGTTTTATCGACCAGTCTGCCAGGTCATCTTATCAAGACAGCTGAACTGAAGACAACAAGCAGCAGTCAATGGAAACCCCTTCAGACTTTTGTTACCATTTCAAACCATTTTGTTCTTAAAGGTAAAGGAATTAGGTTTCAAGGGACAGCTGGGGATTGCAACAATGCAATGCAACAATTGTTTTATCATGTAAGTTTAGTATCCTTCAGTTGGCAGTTGTTCATTCTGTTTCTTTTTTCCATTTCCTATGGGACCGTTACATGGAACAATGTTTCCTTAGTCGTTTTGCCCAAAGTTTTCCTCCCAACAAACTTTTGATTGAGCTCTTGTGCAACTGTTTTCCAAAATGCGCAGCCTTCAAAGGTATATAAATTTTTAATGTGCTATGCCAAAAATGATTCATTTGTTTTCACTGTTTTCTTTTTTACTTTTAGGTTTGAGATACATATATTGAAAGCCTGTTTTGCCTAGATTCAATTTTGAAATTCTTATTGCTGGGTAGTTCATTTGTGAACATTGTATACAATTTTATATAATTTCACTTGCCTTTTGTGCTATAAACTTTGGATTCCTGTTAAGGATACATAGTTCTCGTGCTGCACCTGATGCATAAAAACTGAGTAAGTGCTAGTTGTCTGGCTTCAATTTTTGAACTTTCTGAAATACTAACCAAAGTTCTACTTTGTTTAGCTATATATTGACCAGTGTAGCTGGTGCTTCAACTAGTTTTCTGTATTTTGTTGGTAATAAACATAGTCCAAATTAGCTTATTCTTTCTATGCAGGGTGCACATCAAGGTGCTATATTGACTATCACTGTGAATGATTTGGGAAATTACGGATGCTATCCAGATTGTACAGACATGACATCATTACCGTTTTGTACTGAAGTTACTGTAAATCTGATAAAGAGGAGACCTATTGGTTCATTGACAGCACTTTGTAAGTGTTAATACTGACTATTTTTCGCTCACTGTGGTTGGTTAAAAGTGCAATATGATCTCTGTCTGGTTTCAACTGTGAACATCACTAGATATCTGACACTTTCCTTCATGTTCTTCATTTCTGCATGCTTAGTTCATACGTTGACATTAATAGTTCAAGGTTTTTTGAAGGTGTTGTATACACCAATAAGATTAAAGTGCTAAATTTGTTACAATTCCTGAGCCTTGGTGTCAGCAACCCTGGTCATTTTGTCCAATTAATATTATTGAAGTTAAACTGGATCAGATTAGACAAACAGTTCAATTAGTAGACTAAAACTTTTCATGAGGAGATGTAGCAACCATCAATTTCACAATCCCAGAAGTCAGTAGTTCGTGACAGGTTGCAAGCTAGAGAAACGTTCAGTATCTAACAGTACCAAATTAATCAAGAGAATTAATCATATCTAGCAACCTTTTTGCATAAAAACACTGTTTTTAAGCATTCCCGAGTGCAATTAATTCATGGAGAGAAATTTGGTTTGTCAAAATTGAGTGGTAAAAAGGCACGATGAGGTCCAGAGATCAAATCACCAGGGTGGTGTTACTAAACTGAATGAACCTGTCTCTCTCTCTCTCTCTGAAATAGTCAAGCTAAAATGAAGAAGAAGGTTCTTTCGCCATGCGACCATACATTACTTACAGACATTTTTTATGCACTAATACTAAAGAGATGGTTTTGCTTATAAGCTGTAGCTGATTTTGTTTTGTATTTTGCAGTGCTTGGATCGGCAATAATTCTTGAGATTGTTATGATGCTTCTCCTTGGTGGAGCACTTCTACTCTTTATTTGCAAATGCATGACTGCTCTTCACAGGGAAAGAAGTGACGAGAACCGCAGAAAACGAGAACCTCCAAGAGAAGAACAAATTGATAACTAAAATGTGAGTAAGCCACTTTGCTTCTTTTATTGTGAGAATCAGAAAATAAAAGGAAATCAGAGTCTCAATATGTTGATGCATTTCATCCTCTTTTACTCGAGCTAACATTGTCCAGGTTAAAATGCGTCCCTGGAGAAGCTATTCAGTGTCAAAAGTTGACTTGCTAACTGGTTCGGGTTCGCAACTATGCAGATAGATGGGAGACATGCATATCAAAATATAACAAGTTCAAATGGAAGCACAAGTCCCTTCTCGCTATCATGGCAGAAATCCATTCCAGCATCGGTTCATGAAAAGTTTTAACTGCAGATCGAAGAATCAGCGTTTGTTTTGTTTTGTTTTGTTTTGTTTTGTTTTTTTTTTCGTTTTCTTTTTTTAATTATCACGATAAACAACTAGCTATCTGATTATGGATGGTTCGAGTCTCGTATATTTGTTAGGAAAGTGGCTTCTCATAGAGTCGCTACTAATACAATGTATATTTCCCTTTTACTTCTTTTTTCTTTTGATAACAAGGACAATGCCAGGAAGTAAAATTTAAATATTGGAGCCATGAATGAATGAATGGTATCTAGAAATAGGAAAATTTATGTCAAGACCCCAAATTTGAGAACTTATTGTACTCCAGCCCCTTCTACTTTTATCTATGTGCTTAAGCCCTCAATACAAGGCAATATTGTGTCAAGATCCTTATTCTTTCGCCAACTAAGCACAGAGAGAGGAAAAAAAATCTAAAAACCCAAAAATACCCTTCCCTCTTCCCCCCCCCCCC
>BQKN01000318.1:127570-171921 GCA_022839385.1 Asparagus kiusianus
TATGTGTGTATAAATGTAACATATATATATATATATATATATATATAATAAGACTCCTATCAACTTAAGTTGATATCCACCAAACTTCTTAGCCACTCGTTTATTAATATAAAAAACATTTTCATATCATGTAAGGATCCCTAGAAAATATGAGTGACTAAAAAGTTTTGTGGATAACTTTTTGCTATCCACTTAAGTTGACACAAGTTTTGCTCTAGGGATGTGCAAATATTTAGCCACGTGGCCTACATAGACAAAGACAAAGATTGGGTTTATCATACTCCCTTTAAAAGCACGAGTTTGGAAAATCTTTTTTAGACAAATATACCCTTTATAGTTTGAACTACCTTATCTATAATCAAATTCTAATTTTCAATGGTCAATATTACCCTACACTATTTTAAATATTTTATTTATATCTTAATCTATCCTAATCATAATCATATCTTATCCTAATCCTATGTGAACCATGTTTAGCTTAACAATTTAAAAAAACTAATATTAATAAAATATATAAAACATATAAAAATGATATTAGTTTGTTAAGATAAAGAAATTACAAGTAGATAACATATTATAATACATGAAGTATGGCAAAAAAAACCATAAAAAGTTTTAAAATTACAGAAAAGACCCTAAAAAGTTTAAAATTATAAAACTCGTCCAAATGTCTCAAAACTTAAAATAAAAAACATGAAATTAAAAAAATTAACATCAGTTTGCAAAGAATTTAAAATTTACAGTTAACATCTCAATGTCTCAAAAATTATAGAAACACCCTCAAAAGTTTAAATTACATACAAGCATATTAAAATTCTAAAATTTTAAAACTTACAAACTACACAAATGAATTCAAGAGATTACCATGATACACCTAAAATTTTTGACATTTAAATTTAAATTTTTTAATTAACACCCTCAATATCTCAAAAATTATAGAAACACCTTCAAAATTTTAAATTATAAAAACCCACCCTAAAATTCTAAAATTTGTAAATAAAATAAGATGAATTCAAGATATTACCCTTAGACACCTAAAAAATTAAAATTTGCCAAAATTAACCTCAAAATTTTTAAAAAAAACTCCTTCAAAATTTAAAAATCATAAAAAGAACTCTAAATTTGTAAAATTTTTAACTAGCACACATCAAATTCGTCGATTGGTAGACCGCTGAAATTTAATCTTTTTTAAAATTAATCTATAGTTTTAATAATTGTAAAAGACACCCTCAAAATTTTAGAGTTACAAGAAATATACTAACATTTTAAAAAATATTGTTTTATATATTGTTTTATATTTATTTCATTACTTTAAATAAGTGAGATTTATCTTGAGTTCAAATATGTATAATTTAATTAGAAGATTTATTAGTATTTTATTTAAATATTAAAAAAAATAAATGTAAAGGAATTTAAGCTAAACTTGGATGAATATAAGTATCTGGGATATTGTAATTGTTATTATGAATTTTAGTTATAGTAACGTAGAAAATATTTCAAAATTTAAGTTTATTCAAATATTTTTTGACTCAAAAAGCTAAGTTAATTGTTTGATTTACTGCAAACTTGTAAATTATTTTTGTTCTAAGAATTTTTAATTGATCACCACTACCAACACCTAACAGGAACTTAATTAAAGTATGAAAGTAAATCTTGATCAAATTTGGTCTCTTATTCAACATGGCAACAATCTCAACAAGTAATAATTAGTAAGCCAAGTTTTTTGAAAACAAAGAATATTGAGGTTTGTGACAACCCCAAGCAAATTCATCACAACAATAATTCTTTGCCAATTGGTTAAAGAGGCCACCTTTATATCATAAATGATTGATCACATGCTGCGCTATCCATAGACAATAATAAAATATAGTAAAATAGTTAAATATCAAAGTGTAATTTTTTGTGATGTAAGCAATCACATAAGCATACAAAACTACTAATAACTCTACATGAAAATGCCTTATAAAAATTCCTAATTATAATAAAAAATAAGTTGTTATATAAAATGATTATATAATATTGTTCTTGAAAATTTCTAATTGAATGAAGATCAATCTTTCTCCACCTTTATCTTTTTTCTGGGCAACTCTAGAGTAGCATCTTCATCATCTACGTCCTTTGTAATATCAGGCTGGAGTTGAATTTCTCATGCTATTATATTGCCTTCGTCTCGTTCATCTTTTGTCTTTTCATCTAACTTCACCAGGAATTTGAATGTTTTTTCGATGTTCAAAACAAATTTTTGGAAATATAGACTCTGATTATTTTTCTGTTGCAATGAGAACAAATATTATATTAATACTTATGAATTTGTTTATTTTATAATTTACTACTTGAATAGAGTTAGGAATTACTTCTTTCTTTTCTGTAATGAATGTTTCTGCTTTGCATCCAATAAGAGTTTCTGCTGCGTCAAAGAGTGTTACTCTTGCATTATCTGTGCCATTTTCCACGAGAATCTTAACTAAGTACCTGTATTTTTCATTGTTAATTTCTAAAGACAATTAGTATTATATTTTAATATGTTCATGGCATTAAAAAAGATATATTACTTAACCTTGGTACTGGGTCATCAATGATTCTGCGGCATTTGTCATTCAGACACTCTTTACTAACATCTTTATCAACCTTCTTGTCACAGCCTTTGCAAGCATAGAACCATGGCTCGAGCCTATTTAAAATAGTACGTAGTTACCTTTGCCTTAAATGTGCAATACCGTGCCTGTATATTAACAAAGTTGAGTTAGATTTAAATTTGTAGATAAGAATATGTATATAATATTGTACCTGTATGAAAAACAATATATATATATATATATATATATATATATGAAAAATACCAAACAATTACACTTTTCTTTGCAAAGTTTTAAAATTTTAGACATTTGGAAGACATAAGAAAAATTAGTAAGTATTCATAAATTCCATACTGTGTTCTTCAAATTAAATATTAATATTATAATCTAAGAGAAATTGGTAATGAATAATGCATGTATTTAGTTTAGATCTTTATGAAAAATGACAGGGATAGAGCAAAGGTAATATTATTGAAATAACAGAAATTCTTATTGAATGCACATCAGAAGAATTCATTTTAGAGGAAAATAAAGAGATAGCTTCTAATTTATTTAAGTAATAACTTAGGAACACAAAGAATTTTATATATATGAAATTAATATTTATTCTCATTGAAATAGAAAAAAAATCAAAGTCTATATTTTGAGCAGTTTGTGTTGAACATCATAAGTACATTTGACTTCTTTGTAAAGTTAAATGAGATGATAAAAATTTAACGAGCCCAGGAAAGATAATAGCATAAAAATACAAAATTAGCCTAATGTCACAATTGATGTAGATGATGAAAACAATACTCTAGAATTGTCCGAGAAATGATAAATGATAAACATGAAGAAGGATTGATCTTAGCTCAATAAAAAATAAAATAGAAGAAATAAAAAACAATATTTTCTGAATAATTTATAGAATAGTTTATGAGTGAAATTAGGAATCTTTAGAAGGGAGTTTCATGAATTTTTTTCAGTACTTTTATATTCTTATGTGGATGTTTTTATCATATAAAAGTATATTAGAGTTAGCATTAATCTTTAATTTATATTTTTTATAAAGTCTATCAATGATTAGGAATAAACTTCATAATCTCTTTTGCATCGTTTTAACATACTTTAAATCAATCATTTTGCCATATTGGTTTTAAATATTCACCTTCCTTGTATAACACTATTTTAATATTTTTCACTTTGCAATGCTATACTTTCTCAAATAAAGCTTAGTTTTATATCGGTCAAAAATAATATGAAAATTCAAATTATTTTTAAATTATATTTGTTTTTTGTCAATTTAAATATCAACATGAAAATTTAAATTGGGTGTATCCCATTTAAACAAAATAAAAAAAATAATCGGGATGTAAGAGTTTAAAGAAAAAATTAAGCACAAACTGCCAAAAATACTTAATCATGGTATTAAATCACGTGCATTGCACGTGTGTAAAAACTAGTCCATACAAATATTCCAGTTTTGTTACGTTGTAGAGGACTGAGATGTGCAAATATTTAGCTACGTGGCCCACATAGACAAAGACAAAGATTGAGTTTTTTCAAGAATGTTGCCACAGAGACCGCGAAATAAGGGACTATGAGTAGGACATGTGAGGTGTCCCCTATTTTGGGGGAGACATTTTTCTTTTTTTCAACTACATGTAGGAAACGGTCGAGCTCATTATAGCCCGTCCTTGCTGGCAAACCATTCACTTCACATCCTCCATAACACAATACAAGTTGACGGTTCAAATTGCAAAAAGTGGCCGGGGTCGGGGGAAATGAAAATGCCACCTAGAAAAGAAAAGCGACCCACAAATAACAAAATCCCTAATCTCTCCCGCCCTAATCACGTCACTTTTTTTCTTCCTCCCCCAACGACGTTCCTCTCCGTGACCTCTCCTTTCGATACGCCTTCAACTCTTCTCTAATGGCAGCCGCCATTCGAAGATGCGTCCTCTCCTCAACAGCTAGAGGTTCCCCCCTCTCTTTTCCTTCGATCTTCTGTGATTTCTATCGATTTTTTCCCCTAAAAATCTCCCTTTTTTATTGATTCTAGGGCTTGAGAAAGGAGGATTTGTTAGAGGATTATCCAGCGGTTTGGCTCCTGAGATTTGTAGCCCTAGCGTTACGCTGGATTTGGATGACGAGATCGAGAGGATCCGGCGAGAGTTCGAGGATGCGAAGAAGAGCTTTCTTAATATTCCACTGGCGCTCAAGGAGATGCCCAGGATGAATCCTGAAGGTGAAGCGATACGTCACTGTTACGTCGATTTTTAGTGTTTTGGCCTGAAAGTTCCCTTTTTTTTGGACGTGCATGTGAAAACTTTGTCGTGGGTGCTTTTCTTAGTGCTAACTTTATGATGAGATTAAAAGATTCCTATCAGATGTTACTTTTAAACCTTATTGGTTGGAAAATATAGTAGTTAGCTGAAAAGTTGTTTTGATTTATGGGTTAATTGCAATTTAACACTCTAAAATTTTTAACTTCTGAACTTTAGATTTGCCCAAAAAGTTATTCCAGAGTTTCACCACTTTTAACTTAAATAGCTTCCATTACATCATCGTTCAGATTTATATTTTCTATGAGAATGTCATTTAACAATGGTGTTTCTGCTACAGTTCAATGTCAAATTTAAGTCCACTTCTTATTGGAAAAGGGAATCTTTAAATCTTTAAATGTGAATGGGTAGTGTTTAAGAACAGAAATAGGAAGAAAGGATTCAGGGAATTTCTTTTCACTTTAGGGGTAAAAAGGCCAAATGTTATCATGTGATAATCACATAGTGCATTTTAGATAGAATTGTGAGCGATTATGTAACAGGAGGTATTAAAGTTATAAAAATTGTAAAACTTTGGGTTTTTTTTTTGGGGGGGGTGGGGGTGGGGGGGGGATTAAAAGTTTTGTATTCAAAGCTGAAAATGGGCGAAACTTTAAGGTATTAGAGTGCACTTAACCTTTTCTATGGCTAAAATGTCGACTTTTAAGTTTGTGTAATTGGATAAGGAAAAGTCCCAATAAAAAATTTTGATTACTTGAGAGGCTCTCGTTTGAGATGACAGCTATCAATTTCTTGCGTTCAGTAATCAGAGGACTAAAGCTGTGCTAAAGAGAAGGATCTACACTTTTCTTCTTTTCCCTTGTAAATATAATGTACAATCTAATTTTTTGGTATGTTCCTTTGGAGCAAAATTTAGGTATTTACGTAAACAAGAACCTCAGAATGGATAACATTCAAGTCTATGGTTTTGACTATGACTATACTCTTGCCCATTACTCATCAAATTTACAGAGTTTGATATATGACCTGGCGAAACACTACCTTGTTGATGAGGTTAGTTAGCAAACTTGTGCTGTATATGTATCTATATCTTCATTAATTTATTGGTGAGAAATTGAATGACTTTCTATTGTTTTTAATTTGGGAAATATGATCATCTCAGCTTAAGTATCCGGAGAGCTGCTTGCAATTTGCATACGACCCAACTTTTCCGATCAGAGGCCTCGCCTATGACAAGCTGAAAGGGTGCCTTCTGAAGCTTGATTTCTTCGGGTCTATAGAACCCGATGGATGCTACTTCGGGCGTCACAAGGTGATATCATAGTAACCTTCCTCATGAAAAAGATGAGGATTTGAATGATTACAAGTGTTTGTACTTACTATTTTGCTATTATTGCGCTATACGTCTCTAAGCTATGATGCTCACTTTTTAATGCTTGCCTAATGTTTATTAACTAAGTGTTTCTTAGTGACAAAAAGTTGGTAACATGAAGGATGAGATAGTAGGAGGCTTTATTTGGTTTATTACGGAAGCAGTTCTTTCTAATAAATGAATATATTTTTATTGAAGAATCAGTTCCTCATTTGTTGACATGCATTTTGATACTTGTCTCCAATTGGTTGGTTAGTACAGGAAAGCATTCTTGTTACTATACCAAGCAATGTCGGTAGGTAAATTTGATGCAGTCACATTTATCTCAGATGACACATAGCTACTTGTAATTGACTGATTTCTTTTCTCTATTTGGCTAGTAGACAAAGCCTTGGCATCTGTTAGGAAAAGGTTGTGCTTGATTAGAGAGCATGCATGCAAGAATTTTCTATCATTGAAGTGGAAAGAAAACTGTACTTCGGGAGAATGTCTACCGTGGAACTTTGTGCCATTAAATTACATTTATCATGAACATGCCTACTGATTTTTCTTTATAAGGTCAGTTGAAGAAGCGTTGGGCGTGAGGATTCACTGTTCATGAACTTGTTTTATAAGAGATCATGAAAGAGGAAGGCTTCAAATAGAAGCTAAATGTTGTAAAATCTTTAAATCTAGGATGAGCATCAGTTGAAGGACATAGTGCATAAACAATCAAAAGTAACAGTAATGTACAAGGCATAATGACAGAGATGCTATTTAAGCAAGCAGACATTATCAGGGTGGAAGGTAGGTTAGAGGCGCTAATGAATAACAAAAATATACTAAATCATACATTTCATTATCCTCAACTCCTGGTAGAGTAAGATTGGTTCAATATAGATGTATTTATTTTTCACAATATCTATTTGGATTAGTTATGGGTGAAGTACTTGGCATAGTCACGACGAGGTTCTAACCGCTGATACTAGTACCAGTTGTTTGTAATCTGATAAATACTTGTAACAGTTGATAGTGACTAAAGAATATTCTCCTTGTTTGCATACCTGGAAACCAGAGAAAAGGTTGAGGATTGCAGTAAATCCCAGAGTTTTCATTTAAAAGTTGGTTGTGGAGGTTGAAGAGAAACTTTTCTCTCTAGGGGCTTTTTAGCTGAACATCATCTTTTTCTTTTCAGTGAACTGTCAGTGATGTAGGTTTGACGCAGAGGATTTAAGACCATATTGTCATCAACTTCAATTTTTTTCCTAAGGAGCTCATGTGCATTGTACTGTATCTCTTGCCGTATTGGTGATTTATGGACTACACTTGTTGGTGCTGGTTTACGGCATGGTGGTGTAAGAAGATCTAGGCAACTGGTGGCTGCATTTATTTTATTATACATTTGACAGGAAAAAATAAAATGTGTTTGAAGGCAGAGAGATCCTTTGCCAATTGTTTTTCTGTACTACTTTGTTATTACCAGTGGAGCATTGTCTGGTACCCTGGGGCTCCACGGTTACAGGTCAGTCATGAGGATTTCGACATTGGTCTTATCAAAAAGTCACATTGCTCGGGTTTTCTCAAGTTAACTATGATCTCTTTGGTATATTGTGGTTATGAATGTGGTTGACAATCTCGTGTTTTGAGAAAACCTGAGGTTATTATTTTTGTTTCCATCTCAGGCTGAGTCAATCATTGGATTTGTGGAGGGGTACCTTTGCTTTGGTATGACTTTTAATATCTATTGATTAGGATGTTTTTCTCTGTGTTACTATTTATTTGATTAACTCTCTTGATCAAGCTTTAGAGATGTTTCTAGAGAATTGGTGCTGGAATTATAGCTTGCATAGGGCTTGTTATCACCAGGATGTCTAATTTGAAGATGTTTGGCATTGGTTTTAGCGAGGAAAGTAACATTTTTTGTCTTTTCATTCGGAACTGTATTAGTAAGCAGCCACAACTAGACTCCTACTTCAATTGTAGGAATGACCTTAGCAGTAGACATGTTTTGCATGAAGACAGAGGCAATGCATTTAGGCTCAGCCTATAGCCTAGGATTGTTGGTCTGCCAGTTTCTGGTTATAATCTCTAAGCTACAGGTCGAGGGACTTGAAACTGCCCCATGAAGGTAAGCAGGCGCAAGCAGTTATCTTCTAACAGATAGGATAAAGAAGCAAAGTATCTATTTCCATGGCATGAAGTTATAGGACTGGGCAAAGTTTTCTATCTATTTCCTTGTAAATTCATCCTTTCTTGTTCGTTTGGTGTGAATGACTCGCTTCCAATGTTTTAGAAAGTGTTAGGCGCTTCTAGGTGCCTAGGTTGGCGCTTAAGCGACATATTTGCATTTTTACTATCAAGAGTGGGAGGATTCTTTTTGAAGACTTAAAACCCTAACCTCGCTAGTTACTTATGATGGACATGGATATAAAATTTCTATTTCGATCCATTTTGACTCATCTCATTCTCTTCACCTAATATTCCACCTAAGCAAGCAATATAACCCTTTTTGATGCTGCGGAGTATGCGTAATCAACCCATTCCATGCTTCCCAAGGCAATCCCAAGACCTAGGGTGACGTAAGTATCGTTTAGGCCTAGGCGGGCACCTAAGCGAGCACCTAGTTGAGCAGGCGCTCTTTTTAGAAAAATACCCTCTTTTTTGAAAGATTTGGTTCAAACTGATGATCTATTGGTTTTTGTTGGTGCATAAAAGCATGCAATAGTTCATTCCATGTGGATAGTGGCCTTTAGCCCGCTGGAACTTCTTAGAAAAAAGGGACCTTTACTAGTATTACCCAAAAAAGTAGAAGAAGAAGAAGAAGAAGAGCTCAAGCAACCACTCTTTTAAAAACAAAAGAAGAAGAAGAAAAAAAATAAGAAGAACTCAGGCAACCACTCTAAAAAACTAAAAGAGAGGAAAATTGGCATGTACACATAAGGGGCAATAAAAAAAGATTGAAGAAAGAAATGGTAAATTCCCTATTGATGGTTACTGTCTTAGCAAAATGCTCAAAATTTTTAGGTCTTCAACATTATGATTAAGCTGAATCATTTGATTATTGTAATAATTTTTACTGTTGTCTCATGAGATATTATCCTATTTTCATCTATTGTTAATCAGCTAAGCAAGGAAAAGATTCAAGAAATGTATGGGACGCGACATATTGGTCGAGACCAGGCACGTGGACTTGTTGGGTTGATGGATTTCTTTTGCTTTAGCGAGGTAACATTGATATTATACGTCTAAATGTCCTTTCCATTGTTATTGTAAATCTTTGTTTATGCACATCTTCTTCACTGTACTGCATATATGTAAAAACGTTGTTGGCAGCAGTTACTGTTTTTTACTCTTAGGATGGTTTGTTAAATGTTTTAATTCTTAATTTCCTATCCAATAATGTCCACTGTACAATAATATCATAACATCATAGTGGATAGATTTACTATTTTACAAACATTTATATACATGAAACGCCGGAAAATGTATGACTTCTGCCATACATAATGTACCTTCTCTAATTCAACTACTTGCATCCTTGTTACTTAAAGTGACTTCTAGCAACTTTTCATTTGCTTTGTTCTTCTCTGTCTCATGTCATTCTTCTTAAGTAACAACACTTAGACACATTTTTGTTTAATTTAGTAAATATAGCTCTATGAAGCTAAGGCAACACTGTAGGGGCTTGAACCATTATCGCCAAGTTCCTCTTGTAGTTCAATTCTACTCTGTGATGCGTGAGAATAAATACTTCTATGACCAAAATACTGTAAGTAAACATGAAGCTGAGAGGTCAGGTCTCATGAGTTCTTCTGTTAATAAATATTTTATTTGGATTTAAGAAACTTCCATATTCCTGCAAATTAATGCCCTTCTGGTGACTATAGTTTCTTTTGTCTTTGAATTGTTTGTCCAGATTTCAAACATGCTGAGCTATCAGGCATATGATGATGAGTGTGCCGAACAATTGTTGTGCCAAATATAAAATGTAGTTCAACATATTTACATCGTTCTTTTTCATTAGCATGTATGTTACATCAATGGCAATTGCTAGTGTAACTTTTTATATTACAGTTTTATACTGTTTATTGATGTTGATCTAGTTTTCTTCAAAGCATCGTTGTGCCTGACTTGTCTAAAACTGTTTTCCTTCTTGTAGGCATGTCTTATTGCTGATATTGTACAGCACTTTGTGGATGCTAAGCTGGAGTTTGACGCTTCTAATGTGTATCAAGACGTGAACCAGGCAATTCAGCATGTCCATAAAAGTGGGTTGCTACACAGAGGCATTCTTACCAATCCTCAGAAGTACTTAATGAAAAATGTAAGCAATTTTGCCACTTCAGTTAGCCATTATTTTTCTTAATGATATTAGTTCTTAGTGGAAAATTATGGTTAGATATTATTATTTTTGTTTATTATACTCAATCATAGGATGCATTGCATTCACAATGAGTTTTCAGTCGCATGACTAACATGGGTTTGTACTGCAGAACCGAGTGTTAAATTTTCTAAAGATGCTAAAGGAGAAGGGCAAGAAACTTTTCTTGCTAACAAATTCCCCATATTATTTTGTGGATGGAGGAATGCAATTTATATTAGAGGTTCGCTTCTGTCTTTTAAGCTTTTCCTACATGCTGTTAAATGTCATATTGTAATTTTTTGTCAGGCTTGAAGTGATTATGGATTATACTAGATAGCATACTCCTTGAGATAATTGCATTAACTTTCTATGGTTTATCCTAATTGTTTTAGTGTGCATTCTTATGTATATCACGATCATCTGTTTTTTCAATATGCTGTAGACGTTGGCAACATGCTTGTGTCAGAGAAACATCTCATGAATCCTAATACCATTGGAACTTTGTTCCGATATGTAATTCTTAAATTTAGCTCCTCTAACTATTACATCAAAACTCCAAAGTTATGGTAAGGATCAAGGATTATAGTTTTATATTAATTGTAACATGCCCCCACAGGTTGAGCGTCCTTTTTATGGGTCGAAATCTGGACTCACGTAGCCGTGTCAATTTTTAGAAAATCCGCATTTAATTCATAACCGGTGGGATTTGAACTTGGGTTGCTCTGATAACATCTTAAATTTAGCTCCTCTAACCATTACACCAAAACTCCGAAGTTATGGTAAGGATCAAGGATTATAGTTTTATATTAATTCTATCAGTAATAATTGATTAATAATTTTATTTTGTATGTTAGTAAATGGGTTAATTGTGAATAAACCCCAGTACTATCACTTAGTTTTAGATAGACCCCTTCTAATTCTATTGTTGCAGATAGACCCACAAATTTTTTTGGGCTCTTTTACTCTCAGAGAAAGAGAAAATTTGCTTTTGACAAATCTCCTCCGGATGCTTCAAATTGATAGCCAAAAATCATACCTGGATTCATGGTAATCACATGAGGATGTGTTAAAACTTAAAAGATAAGGGGGGGGGGGGGACTCAATTTAATACTTCATTAATTCTCAAGTAACAAATCATGACTTTTTCAAGTTACCTAAATTTCTTTTATTGGAGACTCAAATCCGACCGAGTACTATATAAAATCTAATAATTCATATCTCAACTAGCTAATAAGAACAAACCAAATAGGTCTCTAACATAGTCTCATCTTACCTAAAAGATAAGAATAACATATAAAAGATAAAAATAAGACTAACTAATAATACAAATCAAATCCAGAGAACTCATGACTGAACTCATGTAATGAAATAGTTTTATGAAAGTGACAAGTTCTTTGTGTTTCTCCATAATCTTTTAATCCATGAGAAGAGAGTAGGTGGCATGCACATGCACACAGACAGAGACACTTCGCATTATAGTAAAGATTTAGTGAAGTGTAACTGAAATTGGAAAGAAGTTAAAGTGAGAATTATTTTGTAATTGTGAGGTTTATTTCTCTGCTTGACATGCACTTTTCGCTACATGCCTGGTTCATATATTGTTAGTTGTGTAAAATTATGCTTATAAAGCATATTGTTTGATATTTGTCTTTATATCTAACTTAACTCTTTGCTTCTAGTTCTCCCTAACATAATCAAGCAATCATGCTTGGTGCATCTTTGGATTTTCACACCTTCTTGTTTATCTTGGAGATATCATTTTTTATTCATAATGTTATATTAGCATTTTTCTTATTGAATTGACTAAGTCTCTGTGCATTGATCTTTATGGTGGTTTTTTTCTGAATTCCTTATACCCTGTCACTTTTTGTCCAATAGGAGCATGGTGAGAAAAACTCATGGAGGGAACTCTTTGATGTGGTGATTGCTCGAGCTAATAAACCAAGCTTCTACACTTCTGAACACCCCTTCAGGTTTCTATCTAGAACTTGTGTATTCCTTCCCTGATCTTATGTCTAATGAAATGCAGTGAAAAAATATTATATTTTCTCTTTAAGCCTTTCATGCTGTTTCTCTAAGTCGGACAGAGAGAGTCAGAGATATAACTCTTTGCAAACTTGATACGTTTTTAGAAAGTTTAAATAATAGTCACTTTTCTATGGGAATTAGCACTGTTCATGATCCTTGATTTCTTGTGCTTTTCCATGGAAATAAAGGACGTGTTGCAGTTTTAGTTTCTGTTTTCCGCACTTTAAACAACAAATTTTCCATTTGCTAGCAAGTTGGGCCCAGATGAGTTCCCCCAATCCAACCCCTTCAAAATGAAGTTAGCGTTTCCTCCCCTACAAAATTAGGATTGTAACTGAATTTGGTTTGTCTCATGGTTAAGTTGGTCCAGAAATCTGGACCTAAAGCCCACAATGGGATGTCTGATATTCACTCATTAGCCCATGTGCGTTTTGGAAAGCTTTGTATGCAAATGCAAAATTTTGGGAGGGTTTTATGGAGAACTAAAAGGCATTCATTGGGTTCCTCCATTTTTGTGTTTCAGGTTCAGATGCATTGGCCAGATGATGCAAATTAGCTATGATTTGCTAAATAGAGATATATGCATAATCATGTCTGATTTCTCTTTCAAAGTGAAAGTTCAATGCATTGCCATTTATAACTACAAACTTAAATATAATATTGATAAATTTTCATGTAGTGTATGTATCGTATATACAAATTTGCACGTGGCATGTTCATATGCATTACAAATTTACAATATTAGGTATATGGACAGGCTCGTGGTATAGGTTCGAACGGGTTTTTGAAGAATATCAAAACCTGCCCGTGCTGTTCAGAGCTGTTCCTAATATTTCTTAAACTTGTATGCTCAGGTTAGATTTCAGTCGGGTTCAGGTCCGAACCTGACCTGGTGGCCACCCCTAACCCTGTCAAATCCTTAACCTACTCAATTTTCATATCACATGTGCCTTTGCTTCTTCCAATTTTAATCTCCTCCAAATCAAATCTATTTACACACAAGATTTGCCCAATTACGCATCATTCAAGATCAGTTCTGCGACTTCATTTCACTTTATCCGCATATTCACCCTACCCACGAGAATGATCTCAGGCTGTCACAACGGGTATGAACAAAATCACAGATTGAGTCAGATGAAGGTTGGTCAGATCCATCAAGGTCATTTGTGTTAAGGGTTGACCTCAGACCTTTGGGTTAGCAAAGGAGAACCATCCACCTTACGTGTGGCCAATGTTCCTAATTTGATTAAAGTGCTGTAGGTAATTTCGATCCCAAGATATGAAGTAATATTCCATTTGTATGACTAAACTTTTGCTTTACTGTATTCTTGCAGGTGCTATGACGTTCAGAAGGATACTTTAGCTTTTACTGCAGTTGATAGGTTTCTTCCAAATCAAGTCTATTATCATGGTTGCTTAAAATCATTTTTGGAAATTACAAAGTGGAAGGGACCAGAGGTATTAACTTTGGCTTCTTTGTATGCTTGTTTTTTCCTGATGGAAGGGAACTCTTTTCAGGAGGAATTGCCTTTTTAGTTGGCTTTCTTGTTTATTATATAAACATATGTGCTAATTTAATCAACATCAACCGTTTGCATGGAGGGCAATATTTTCCTTCCTTGTTACCCAACTGTGCTCATCAATAACTGAAGCATGCTATTGTGTTCTCTATTTTGTTTTCCTATTAGCTGATATCCAGCTTTTGGTTATCCTGGAGACCCTTTCAATAGTTGTTTGAATCTTTAAACACTTTCAAAGAACTATTAGAGATAGATATCAAAATTATTTTCTTGATATAGGTGGTTGTAGCCTCACCTAGATCTAGAAAGGAACTGGAAAGATTTAAATCTAAGATATATCTAAAAAGATTTCCCTTTATTGTTAAGGCTACTTACGTATACCAAATAGTTAAAATATACCAACAGATTTTCTAAATATTTAAAATACTGTCTAAAACCCAAATAAAGTTAAATAACAAATCTGAAGGGAAAAAAATCTTCTAGAAGTTCTAATCAAATACGATTGTGTAGCTCCATCTCCAACAAAAAAAAATTTATTCTTTTTCCTAGACCAAATCAATATAGTATCATCACTACATTTGTCTTCAATTTGAACCCTAATGCATCAATTAGATTATTACCATTTAAAGCACAGCTCTTTAGGTTTTTCTCTCCTTTTGTTTTTGATGCGTCTACCCATTCTTGTGAGTTTAACTTTCTTTTATATTATGGATTTAGGTGATCTATTTTGGTGACCATTTGTTTAGTGACCTAAGAGGACCTTCAAAAGCAGGTTGGAGAACTGCAGCTATCATTCATGAACTTGAGGTATATATACCTTACCTTCAAATTTTCTTATTAATAATTTTTGAAAGTTAAATATGTGTATAAATTCTTTTTACTGGGTTACCCTTGAATATTTGTCAATATGGTAAGTTTTTGTCATGATAAATTGGCTGCTCCTTAGTATATTATCTGTAGAATCAATGTTTATTTCATTTTTCCCTTTCTTGGAACTACCACCTTGTGTTCGACTGGAAATAAATACATTATTTCTTATATAGAAATAAATAATGGGTATGAGGTGGCAACTCATTTTGCTAAATGAGCTACTAAGGGGCTGTTTGGTTGTATGTTTTTACCATGTAAAAGGATGGAAAGTGTAAAAAAGTGGGTCCCAATGTCAGCTTTCATCACTTTCAATTGTTTGTTTGTAGTTGTGAAAATAATGTAAAGTGATTTCATATGCTGATGTGGCTTGTAAAGTAATTTTATAAAAAAAGACATGATTTTAGGAGAAAGCTGACATTGAAGCCAGGAAAAAATAATAAAAAATAATTCCAACCAATATGATCATTTGAGTAGGGACCACTTTTTACACTTTCCAAACAAACAATTAAAGTTAAATTTGCAAACCAAACAAGTAATTTATGATTCCAATGGAATCAAAAACAAATAAAGAAAAGTATAAAAGTGAAATTGATGAGGTGGACAACAACTTTTCAAGTTGTGTCATGAATACACAACTCTACCAATAACAACCAAACAGCCCCTAAGAGATAGAGTGGTGAGGTCCATACCTTTTGATGTGGCTAGCAAGGCGGACCTCACCACACGGCTATCTCTTGATAGCTTATTTAGCAAAATGAGTCGCCACCTCATACTCATTATTTCCTTCTTATATATTAGGATGAAGTGAGATACTATATATAAACCATTGAAGACTAAATCTCAATGTACATACTGTGTTGGGGCAATCTCTAATGAGTAATGACCAAAGAAGGGTGATCGCTGTGGTGCAACATCCTACGTGTAATAAGTACATTTCGTAATCATCATCATGGTTGATGCCTTCTAGCATCAAAGTGTGTTTGATTTTGGAAATAATTTGAAGTCTAGAAAACTCTTAATAATGATAAACCCTTTTCAAATTGGTGAAGAATTCTGTATTGTGGCAATATCAGAACTTTAGTGACCTGCCATGAAATTTTTAGTGGCTAGTTTGTGTAAAAGATTCTTACCTTCTTAATCATTTTCCATTCTATCTGCATGCATTAAGTTAGTATTTAGAAGATATAAATATTTCTAGGTCCATATTTTTCCTTATTTTTATATTTTGTATGTTCCCTTCCGTCTTGTACTTTATTAACTCTTATCTATTTTTGTGACAATGTTTGAGCACACAACTGCAAATGTGATGTGAATGCAATCATACAGTATATCTTTGCGAATCACATATTAGCTTATATCACATCCTATAACATGGATGAAAAGAATTCTGTTATGTTTACATAAGACTTGCGGAAATATCCAATTCGGTATACAACTATAACAGGATTAAGTCGAAAGATGGATATTCATGTGGAAAATTGCCATAGTGCTAATGCAAATTTTTAGGCCTAGAAATGACAGAGGTCATCACAACTCACAGCCAATATAAAAATTGAAACTGGCAATATTCCCTGCAACGCAATTTTGAAAAGCTCTTGCTATCAATATGTTTTTGACAAGCTCTCAATAATTATCAACTTTATTAGATTGATAAATAGTATGAATAATTGCTTTGTTGGTTTTATGCATTTTCAGTGCTAGTTAATTTAATTACTTAATATGCATAGTTGTTAGTTTCTATTTATGCATTAATGCATCTAGGGTTCTAGTTTCTGAAAGTGCATTTTCTTATGGAATTTTTCCTTCTTTATTGCAGAATGAGATACATATTCAGAATAATGAGGCCTATCGAATTCAACAGGTAAGGGTTCAACTATGTTTACCTTTATAGTCTAGTTCAGGTTGTCTTATTTGCTTTTTATAGCATAATCAAGTCCTGATTCATAAACAAAGTGTTGGAGCATGTTCAACTAGGGTACGGATTAAAGCTTAGCCGTGTTTGTTCTTCTGGAAAGATAACTAAATACCTTTATACTAAACTGGGTTGCTTCTTAATGAGGAGTGCTCTGCCGAATGTAGAATGATATAAGTGGGTAATGTCATGTTTGCCATAGTGTGAATAGTGGCTTAAAAAATATATTCTAGCTGCCATATCATCCTCTGGAAGCCTGATGATGGAGGAGTTATAAAATTTTAGTTCTGTTTGCTCGAGATATCGAGGGAGAGGGAGAGGGAGAGGGAGGGAGAGAGAGAGAGAGGGAGATTCCACTGGAATATTATATGCAGTTATACAAGATTCGACTAGCTTTTGGTATTAGGGAAGAGTGTGTACTTTGCTATAGAGATAACTAATCGAGCAGTTAGAATTAGAGGTATATCCATGCTTAACCACTTTCGACTACAAAACATAAAATTTCATGTGGCATATGCACCCACTATGTTTGATGCCTTGAGTTATGTGCATATACCTAATATGTTTGTATATCGAACACTGTATCTTAGTTTATATCAGTTGCGTTATGTTTGTATACTTAAATTTGATTTTCAATACTTTCATGTGTTTATACCCACAAACATTGCTCAAGTTATAGTTACTGGTAACTATTTATTTTAGTTTATATCACTGATTTGTCTAGGCTCTGTGACTCTTCTTAAACTAAATATTAGGTAACCAGTCTAAATTAGGAAGACAGAATTATTAGCTAAGATTAAAGTTCACGATATTTTCAGACTCTGTTTGGTACTTATTAATACATTTGTAACTGGGGTGTTTAGTATATTTGATACCTTCCACTACTTTTATTGGATGCAGGCAAAATTTCATATCATACAAGAAATACTTGGTAAATTCCATTCTATAGCAGCCATTAGTAAAAGGGGACAAGCTTATGATGCTTTATTAAATGAACTGAATGAGGAAAGACAACAATGTCGTTCCAATATGAGGAGAATGTTTAATAGTTCATTTGGTGCTACTTTCCTCACGGATACTGGTCAGGAATCAGCATTTGCCTATCATATCCATCAGTATGCGGATGTATATACGAGTAAACCTGAGAACTTCTTGTTGTATCCTCCGGAGGCATGGTTTCATGTACCATTTGATATCAAAATCATGCCACATCATCTAAAGGTAAGTTAATTGTTGTTGGGTACATCACATTTTCATTATTCTTTTATAAGGACCTCTAGTTTCCTTGTCTTGGCTATCGTCAACAAGTTTCATTTCCCTGCATTTGGTTGCATGTTTAAATTTTGAAATATGTGTTCTTCTAAATTCGTTGATATTTTGAAATTTCTAACATCTAACAATTGGCATGTTTTATAGGTCCCATCAAGTCTTTTCAAAACACCGTAGTATCATCGTCAACCTTGCTAAAGAACTAGATTTACACAGGCGCAATCTAACAGATTGATTTAGGTTCAGTTCAATAATTTTTATGGTTTTGTATGGGATTTTCATTCCGTTTCATTTATCCTTTTTTCATTAACTTTTTGGTCTCTCCTCCCGTGATGATCTTTTTCCTCATTTTTATTCCCTTGTTTGCCTATGATTACAGCCACATTTCTCGGCATGTACCGTAAATTACAAATGTAAATAATTCATTCATAGTGAATGGGTTCTCTTGTCATATATTGACTTCTGTAGCAATTATGGATTCTGCTCCTCCAAAAATGTCATAAAAGGATGAAAATGGAGTCTTGTGATATAGTACCGCAATCATTATATTGGTTAACTGGAATTCTTCCAAAGTGGGTTTGAACGTAAAGGAATCTTTAAAATTTTCTTGGCGTAGTTGTTTATTATTTTTGCAAAAGCACTTGAAAGACAATCTTGTAAGCCAGTTTGTGCTGCAATTTCTTGTTTGATTGTATTCCATTAGCTCCGACATAGTGATCTCGACAATTTTACATATTTTGTTTTTATAAGTCTATTTGATTTGTAAAATGCAAAAGGCAAAGGGAGTTGTTAATTCAGCATCACGTGTAATATCCTTTATCTCTAAGATTGTATCCATTTGCGAAGATTCTGATGTAGTAATTCATGAACCATGGATACGTACTTCACAGCGTTCTCCCATGGGAAGATTCTGATGAAGTGAATGCTTGGATGTCGTGGCGACGCCAAAGTATTGTGGTAAAAATGAAATGGATTAAATCTAGAAAGTTGTTGCTAGCTTCAAATTGATGATATTTTTTCAACAGATTGGGAAATACTTGTTGTAAAATGTAATAAGATATTCCGACTAGGTTTTTTAATACGAAACCACCACAAAATATAATAGTATTTTGAGGAGAACAACCATAAATTTTTTTATTTTCATAGAACCACCACAGAATATACTAGTTTTTGGAAAACCACCAAAAAAATTTATTTTTCATAGAACAGACATGAAAATATGAATCTTTTACGAAGTCCCACCAAGTTATAATTTACATCATTACTTTGTTAAATAATAAAGTTTAATAACATAAATGCCCATTATGACAATTTTAGAGAGGGTGAGTGGGGATATTTGGAGTGAGTGAGGAATTTTTTGAGCGAGTTAATAAAGTTCTAGAGGGGAATAACGATTTCTTTTGTTTTTTGGATAATGAGGTGACTGGGAATCGAACCCAAGACAGTGGGAGTCATATTGGAACCTTCCAAGCATCTGGATCATCAACGGTGCTCAGGTATTTTGTTGGTTTGAGAAAATATAATAATAGATTGGTGGGTTCTACCATGAGGGCGTTCAGGGATTTAGCATATTATTTAGTTTAACATAATATAGATGCAAAATTAAAATTTGGTGGCACTTTGTTATTGATGCATATTTTCATGATGTTTCTATAAAAATAAAAAATTTGCGGTGATTCCCCAAAAAACGACTATAGTTTTTGCTAGTTCTATGGTTTTTTTGTTTTTTTGTTTTTGTTTTTGGTGATGGTCTTCCGAAAAGCCACTATATATTGTGGTGGTTCTGTATAATAAATCCTAAAGTATCACTAAGCAAATGCACCACTAATTTGCTGGCAACAACAATTCTCCAATTTTGGTAATTGCTTTTCAACAGCTCCTTAGAATAACTACACGTCTACTGAAGTTCGAATATAGTTGGAACCGTGCGAGGCAACAGTAACTTACATCTTGCCAGTAATATAACAGTTAAAACCAGAGTCCAGAGGGAAAAGTGGAGCTCTAGCTAGATATTTGATTCTGACCGCTACTTGCTTCAGTGAATTTTGAGTCTGCTGGTAGTATTCTCGTTGAAAATATTGATCCTTTGTTGCACTGTGTTAGGTGTTCCTCAAGCTTCCAGCAGATAGAGCTATCCATGTTACCTTCAATTTAAAATTTCAAATGAACTCATTTATATTGCATCCACTTTGAAACTTGTTACAGATATTGTTCTAGTCAGGCTAAAGTCTTGAAGTTAACACGGTAACTTCAAGAATCTTCATATCCCTCTCAAACCTCCCTTTCTTCTTTTTCCATAGGTCTTGGGACACCCACGAAATGCTAAAAGCCCCACTAACCAAAAGTGTGAACCGTAATTCTTTAAAATGTAACACATTAGTTGAGGTTAATCCCATTGCACATAAAAACCTTTGATTTTGGTTGATGCAAACTAGAAAACCGCATGATAGTGCTCATAGTTTGGTCAGTATAAACATTTTCCCAACAACTCAAACGAAAACGAAAATGTCAAATATAGGCGACTAGCCACCCTCCATGACGAAAGTTGGTAAATTGCACTTTATGCTACTTCAGAATCCTCTCAAACAATTGAAAACATGTACTTGCAAACTAACCCTTTTACTATGCAAATTTTATTTCATTTCTTGTGTCGTCATAAACTAATAATCTGTTACGCCTTGCGTTAAACAGTAGAATGAGAAAATATCTACATAACTATACGCCATCTCAGTAAAAAATCACATAATGCAGAGAGAGTATGCATCTTCTTTTCTGGGATCCAGGACAAACATAGTTGATATTATCTGCAGTTCGTCCTGTTTTCAAAATATGGCACTCTGAGAGCACAGGGCATCAGCCACCAAAGCATTTGCCAGAAGACTGCAAGTTGAGGTCAAATTGAAGATGAAAACTTAAAATCTCTTCTCATGGTTTTCAGTCAGTATGGTCCCTCTCGTCTATTGTATCTATAAGATTAAATTCCCGTTCCAAGCTCCACACCGATCCATTTAATTTAGTGGTTTTCAGATTGTACTCACGGAAGTATCCATTGTAAGTGATGACGAATATAGACGCCCTGTCAAGAAGAGACAAAAGAGAAATGGATGTTTAAAACATTATACATTTTGCACAAGGCAAGGAGCAAACTAGCTTCAAGTAACGTTAGTTAACAGGATAACAGAATACCCAAGCAAAAGAGACGACGAGATCTGCATCAAGAACGGCTTCAGCACAACATTAGAATTCTAGGTCATTAGAGTTCTAAATTTCTAAGTACTATGAAATTAAGAAGACATAGTAAAATAAACTTACATTTAGTCTGGAATATTAATCTGTTTCGTCATCAACTTCATCAGAGATTTTGGTCATAGGAGGAGAAAGAAGAGGGGGAAACATAAATAGTTTCCTATTCGATTGATAAACCAGCAACTGTTGGATAGAATGGTAAACTAGTGATCTTCACTTGATTTGGGGGTAAACAAATATCACTATTTTGAGGTACTTCTCGAAATACCAAATATCAGGGGTAGATATGTTCAAAAACCATTTTTCCTTTTTTTTAAAAAAAACTTATGTCTAAGAAAATGGACCTTTTTACTTACTTGAAACGAAACATTGACTGCTTCAAGTAAGAATCTTGCGAGTTGAACTATACTTTCGAACATAAGACTTGAGAGGGAGCAATATGTGGGATCCTATATGATACATAAAACCCTCACATAATGCAATTCAGGATTCGGTATGTGTATTAATCCACCTCTGGTTGAAGTCGAAAAAAAAGAAAAGGCAGTTTAGCATTTTGTTAGCTTAATCCCAATTATATAAATTTCTACAGATATATGGTTTCTAGGTAACATACATTGTGGTATATTTAACTAGTTGTTCTACATGAGTTTGTTGTGTCTGTCATGGAATTTTCTTAGTATTGGATTTACAAGCCTGAAGGATATAATTGACAATGAGAAGAAAACAACAAAAACACATAAAAAATCGTTATTTCATTCACCACCTAACCATTTACTGTAGGGGACCAGTACTTAATGAATATACTGGCAGGAAAACTACTCACCTCAAAGATCCAACATTGGTAGCACTTAAGCTTTTGTCTACGCTGTGTATCAACAAGGTACTGCTTCACATGAAAAATTGACTCGTCATAAAAGGAAACTTAACAGACAAGCAGAACAAGCTGAAAAGGAAACAATAATAATGTCTTATCACCTTTTAACTCCTACAGGAACAACATCATGAATGACATGATGATAAGCAGGTTCCAAGGCCTCATTTATTGAGTCAGGGATCACTGAACCAAACAATGTATTGGATCTGCGAGTCCGGTGATCTATCATAGATCCGAGAAAAAAGATATGCAAAGAGCCTGATGAGCTAGCAGCCACAAGAACATCTGGAAGTTCCATTGATGGTCCAAAAGAAAGTGAATAGATTGTTGAAGAGTATGCTCCTCTTCTAAAACTATATGACTGCAATAGAAACAACAAGATAAGATTACATAACTTTAAATTTTACTTTAAAACACGTACTAGATATGTCAACTATTTAATACTTGTGTTGCTTGTGAAACAAGATGCACTCTGATTATTGTTCCTTGTTCTGAAGCTGTTGCTAGATACATGCCACTTGATGAGAAGACTATTGCAACCAATGGCGAACGATGAGCATCAATCTGTTGCAAATGTCACCAAGGAACAAAAATTAGAAAAATAGATAAGAAATTGACATACATGAAGGGAAACAAGGCAAATAGTATTTTGTTTCACAAATATCTTTTAGTTTAGCTTGATAAAGTAGATGATACACTTGTCAGAATGAACACGAAGTGAATAAGGCACAAACTGATGGGTTGGAAATGAAGCGAGAAGGCCCAAACTCATCTATTTTGCAAGAAGTGAATTATAAGAGAGAGAATCAGAAGCAGGGAATTAGACCATCATAGGAAAGAATGACAATAAGATTTCATAATAGCCTAAAAAAACTCCTTGAGTAGCAGCTTTTTGCAATAAGAAAAAGTTACACTTGCATTACAGTAGTACAACCTCCCTGCAGATGTGCAAGAGCTTTTTCATTATGAATGTTGCTCGCCTTTAGAGTGTGTGTATCTAGTAAAACCCAAAACTAAAAAGAGGGGGAAAAGAAATCTATATGAAAGTTGGCAATAAATTTATCTGGTGAAGTCAACAAAACTTACAGCACAAACTCTTGTTTTCTTGCAACGTTTTAAATTCCGAAATGGAAGGAACGTTAAGCTACAGCCATATGCAATGTTATAAGGTGTGACCGCAACTATCTAAAATCTGCCAAAAAGAAAGATAACAAGAACCAAACTGATTATAAAACTGCTGAGCAAAAGCTTCAAGGTTCAAATTGTAAGCTGGCGAAACTAATGTGATTTGACATAATTCCCCAGGATAGAACGGATATGGATATAAAGTTATAAATACTGCTAAGTATATAAAACTACATAATAATTTATTCTGAGAGTTTTCAAAGTAATGACAAAGACCAAGGTTTTGTCTTTGAACTGGCAGAGGAAAGATGTTAAGTTTGCAAGATTCATGGTGGAGATACCAATTACCAAGTAACTTCACCATTATTGTGAATTTTCATTGCATGCGCAGGAAAGGGGCCGAGCATGGGTTAAGTTACCTGACAAAATGATTGCAACTCCATTGTGTTGTATATTAAAGCAGATCCTTTGGTTGTACTTGCTGGAAGAGCCAAATAGCAACCCTCTGAATTAGGAGCAAATGCACAAAGCCCTGGAACAAAAGTTTATGCCAGTGTTTATTATGAATATAAGAAGCATGAAAGATGTCAAAAAATTATTAAACTCTAATGAATTATCTTCATTCCCAGGAAAATTTCCACATAAAGATCCGTAGTGAAATCTTTAAAGCAAGAACATTATGGTGCTCAAGTAAACATCTAAAGATTTTACATAATACCAGTAGATTATAAAATGAAGACAGAATAGTGTTATACACAACCAAGATGCAGTCCAACATCATAGGGACAGAGCTTGACAAATCACTTACATGTGTCTATTACATAGCAAAAATAGCTTAGAAGATTTCAGGTTAGCCTTCTTGGATGTGTCAATACAGCATTCACATATGATGCATACTCTATCATTCCTTAGTTATACTTTACTTTCATCTCAGATCTTTGATCCAACCGATCCGACCACCTTACTAGATCTTTGATAGTTTTACGGATTAGCAATCCATAGCTATAATCCGTTAACCACTTCACCTACATATCTGAATATCACTAAACTAGAGAGATTCATCTGATGTAGGAGTCTTGCCTAAACGTTTCGCCTTTCAACAGTTAGCTCTCCTACAAGATATGATTTCCTTCGATGCTGTCAAATGCATATAATTCTTAATCAGTGATCATAACAATTGATTTGCAAAACATATCATCATAACAATTTATGGCATGGTTTGAATTGTATCATCGGCCTTACCTTACTAACAGTAAAGAATGCAAAAATTGTCTTATAGTTTAGAAGGTAGCTGCTAGTCATTTAGGACAAGAATGATGTCTCAAAGACAGTTCAAATGTGCTAATACTTGACTTCTCCATAGCAGTTACCACAGAAACTTGAGGGATCAAGTATTGCAGAGGCATACCTTATGCATTATATCAAAACTCAAGGAGATTGGTATGCTCTCCTAATAGCTAATTCTCTTTTGAACCAATCTCAAATTAGTTTTTAGCCCCTAAAATATGGTGTGAAAAGTCTCTCATTGTTTGCCTTCAATTTTTTAGATTTTCAAAATGATCCTATTAAGAAAGTCTTCAAATTGTAACTGCATAATCCAAACGTCTCAAAAAGAGGCAATCTACATCATCGTTGCGTCTAATTATGCAGCACACGGATATATCCTCTAATAGAGGCCTTATAGTAAGTCATTTCCTCTAGCCTAACCTCTAAATTCTACAAGTAAAGATTAAGCAAATCGAGAGATCTAACTAAGATCAACTCCCATCTCCTTGAAGGAGAGGAAGTTCTTGAAGAATAATCATGATAATACCATTTCCACTCTGGAAGTTTGACAAGGAGCAAAAACTCTCAAGAAAGCATGTCTTTAGAAAGATACAAGGGTTAAAAGGCATATAACTTCAGGAAGTTCTACTTAACTATTTTGTCAATTTTAATCCTCACTTACTGATGCATGACAAGTTAAGATTGAGTTCATTTTATTTGGTAATTTAGTTTGGATTTTATTAGGAATTTTATTTTAGCCGATAGGAATCTGCATATTGAGAGTTTATCTTTTTAGACGTTTCTGTTAGATATTTAGTTAGGATAATATTTTCAGTTTTATTTGATATGATTTAGGTGATTTGATGTTATCTTTAGTATTAAGTTTATTTTATAAATAAGTTGTAACCTCCATGAGAAAAAGACATTGATGAATAAAATTATGGTTATGTGAGAATTTGAGAGTGATTCCTTAGGGTATGAAGTCATTTATTTATAGGTTAGATGCTCTGAGTGAGTCCAGTCTTCCTAATTTATTTGATGCAGGACAAGTTATGACTGAGTTGATTTTATTTGGTAATTTAGTTTGTATTTTATTTAGGAGATTATATTTTAGTTTATAGGAATTTGCAGTTTGAGAGTCTTATCTTTTTCGATCTTTCTGTTAGATATTTGGTTAGGATAATATTTTCAGTTTTATTCAATTAGATTCTAGTGATTTAATATTATATTTAGTGTTAAGTTTATTCTATAAATAAGTTGTATCCTCCATGTGGAAAGGACAAGGAACAGTGATTGATGAATAGAATTATGGTTATGTAAGATTTTTGGAGTGATTCCTCAAGATGTGAAGTCATTTATTCATAGGTTAGATGCTGTGAGTAAATCCGGTCTATCTTAATTTATTTTTTTTATCTTATATTTCTGACACTGAAGTGGTTACTGTTTACCAGCACTGTTCATTCATCTTCCAGCGATCATCCGGTCCATTTTCCAATGGCATTTTCAATTTCAATCAGAATCCATTCCCTGTCAATTAGTATCAAAGCAAGTTCATGTGGTCCATAGTTATTAGGGGTAAATATCCGCTTCCTCCTGCACAATAATAAAATTTCAATCCATTAAAGTTTGGTACTTTATCTTATTTTTATGGCTTTGATGGATATGAGGAGCTATACGATTTTGAAGTCTGCATTGAAGGATACATTTCTTATTTATGAAATCTCTGAAATGCAGAAGTACTTGTATGCAAAGTGTAGCTTCAAGAAAGAAGCCCAAGAAGGTGGTCTTGAAATTATTCATGTTATCGTTCAACTATGCTTTATGCAAGCATATGAAATTTCTTTTGAAAAGGAGATTAGGGGTGGAAATGAACCAAATAATAAACAAATAGTTTGATAATTATTCGAGTAACTATCCAGTTTATTCGATTTCGTAGTTCATTTACCACTAAACTAATAGTGTTTAGTATTCGAGTTTATTAACAAATAGAATTTAACCAGATGAATATTCGACTCGTTTGCCTATCAAATATTCGTTTAAAATTTGATCACTTATTATTTGTATCAGTGCGCATATGATGTCATATTTTTAACCCACTTATCATTTCTACTTAAGTTTTATGTACTGCATTTAAGACTTAAATAATCTTAAATCTGTTTTCTAATAAAATTTTTGATTTAAATATACATATATTATATATTATAAAGGAACAATTTTTATTTATAAATTTAAATACTATTTAAAATCAAATTCTTTAGCGGAACAAATGTACTTTGATATTCAATAAGTATTCATGAATATTCATGAATATTTATCAAATACCAAGTATTCAAGTTCAAATTCGAAAACCTCCATATATGAATATTAGAGTTTGCATTCGAATTCAATAATTTTAAACAGGTATAAATATGAGCGCCTTAGTATTCGATTCGATCATTTACCACCCCTAAGAGATATTCTTGTCGATCAACTAGAAGATATTATTATTTCTCCCAAAAACTAAAACAAAACCAACACTAGTATCCTGACTCTAGCCAGATGTCAACTTGTATTCTGAACCGGTGTTCAATTAAAAACCAGAGCTAGATCCAAAGGCAAAATTGGAGACTGAACAAGAACCAAAGGTCAAGTCAGAATGTGAGCCAAAAGTAGATGTAAATTAGAAGGGCAACCCAAAGCGTGAACCTAAACTGCAGCCAGAAGTATATCAAACAATTCTGGAGCAAGAGCCTGAAGAGGATCTCGAACCAGAATCCAAGCAGAAAGTACATCCAAATTGTGAGTTCGAATCAAACCCAGATCCAAAATTTGAAGTGCAATTCGAGATACCACCAATATGTAATAATCTAATAATAGAGTTTGTTATTTCAGATCCATCGCCACCTACTAAACATCTAGCTTTATAGCTCATCCTGAAGATACTACATTCGTGATAGAATTCTTCCCACCAGCGAAAGGAGCCATTGTACTCTCCCATTATAAAATTGAGGTTGAGTTTTCTCCAACAACTAGAGATTTGATGCAGGACAAGTAAAGATTGGGTTGATAATGTTTAGTAATATAGTTAGAATTTTGTCTCATCATATTTTAGGAGATTTTATTTTAGTTAATAGGACATGAGTAGTTTGAGATCTTATCTTTTAGATAATTTTCTTAAATATTTAGTTATGTTGATTTTTAGTTTTATTAGATAAGATTTCAGGATTTGATGTTATCTTTAGTATTAAGTTTTTTTCTATAAATAAGATGTAATCCTCTATGATGACTAGGCTATTGATGAATGAAAACTAAGAGGTTAGAATTTTTTTTTTTTTGGAAGTATGAGTTGCTTTAGGCATGAAGCCATAATTTCCAAGGTTAGATGTGTGTGAAGCCAGTCTAGCAAAGTTATCTCATATCTTTATTTATCGTTTGCATCTCTCCTAACCTAAGCCACTGCCTCCTATTTTAAAAAAGGAAAATAAAATAATGTTCTGAGGTTACTGTACGTAGGTTATTGTTTACGGGTACTATTATCAGATGTTTTCCTGGCGCTTTTCCGTTCCCCGGATCATCATCATTGAGGAGCAAAAAATCATCATCCTCATGGATCAGTATGGGGTTAAATTATTTATATGTAAAGGAGGGAAACCTATCTCGCACTGAATAAAACACAATTATTTGTCAAGTATAAAATTGAGGCACATGATAATCGGCCAAAAATTCCCTTGACAAGATAACTTGTGAAGCCTAAACTCCAGCCTATCAATAATCATATATTTCAACACATAATCCATAACAACTTTATATTAAGTCCAAACTTGTGTCACCTATCGATACATATATTCACTGGATATATTTTTAATTTGTATATATACATCATTAAACTAGAAGCATTATCTAAACATGTATTATAAAAGCTCATTTATGTAACCTCACTTTATTACCAGTATATTAGTTAGATAGGATAAACAAGATAGGGCCGACCCACGTAAGTGACCTCCATTATCACTAGGGAAAACGGCATAAACATATAGAACTCAAAAGCTCCTCTATATGCTGTATACATATTACAGTAAATAAAGAACAATATTAAGATTGTGAAACAGCATAACAGAAGACTTCAGGTTATGATGCAAAGAACTATCACATGTAAAACATTATTTATCCAACAAACCTATGCATTCTATGGCCCCAGCAAAGTTAAAAGACTCCAGCCAAGATGTATAGGATGAATAAGTTAATTATAGAAATTCTGTAAGAATAATCGTTAACATCAGCTAATTCTCTTTACCTTTGGTGTTTGGCACAGTATCTATCATGTCCAGGATAGTCATGCTGTTGAAGTCATAAATATAAGTCTTATCCTGCAATACAACAACAAGCCTGCAGTCCATGTGATTAATTGTTGTCAATGCAGCTAGATCATAAACATGAAGCATTCAATATTATTGAGAAATATTTCACGAAGAGGAACCAAATCATAAACGAGGAATATGTTAAACAATTTATGGAAAAATAAAATTCTAGAATGTAAACATGCAGCATAATAACACCCGGAATGCACACAACAGATTAGTAATAAGGTGTTCCATTTCCTTAATGAGACCTGTGAGGTCAAGACTCTAGGCAAACATACATGCAGGTGAAAATCACAGCATCAGGAGTATGTCAAGATACATAACATACCATTCATATTATTTATGATGGATCATTTGTTATCTAGTGAACTTGAGACTGAATCAGGACGAACATCCTCATCTGTGACAGAAGACATAGGATGGTGATTGCCACTACCTTTAATGCCAACACCATCCCAACCCACCCACCCACCCACAAAAAAAAACACGCCAAAGAAAATGAATTTGTGGGTGAGGAGAGGGAGCGAGGTGGTGGGGTGAGACCATGCACAGACGTGTTTACCTGTGTGAAAAGGTATGCATATGTATGTTGTGTATTCGAGATCCCATTTTTGCCCCCACCCCCCCACCCCCACCCCCCACCCCCACCACCACCACAATAAAATAAAATAAAAACCCAACCCTTTTTAGGTACAGTCAGTAAAGATTTTTAGTAAGTGACGAGTCATCAACAAAAAATTAACCGCTCATATTAAACAATAGAATGCAATACAGCATGTTATAGAAATCGATCAGAAACTAATAATTCATGAAGGTCAACAGGGAGTTAATAAGAGGAGGAAATTAATCAGAAACTAATAAATGTGATTTCAAGGCAAACTATATGATTGCTAAAGAACTTTACTACACGAAAGAGTATGTTACAAACTAAGTCGTATGGGTACGGGTACGGGTACGGGAACGGCAAATTTGCAGAAGATAAAACATAGGGACACGGCTATACATATGTGTATTATGTATATTTCTATGTATTAAAATTAATAATTTACTAAGATCAATATTGTTTTTTGGCTAAATATCATAACACCTCCCCCCACCCCACTTCGGATAATTATTAGAAAGCCCCCTTCACTTTCAAAATATCAGAAATACCCCTTGCGATTAGGGGTTATCAGAAAATTCTCTTTTAGTTTTAAGATTTTAATCCCAAACCCCCCTAATTTAGGGGGGTTTCTGATAAAATTTGAAAAGTTAGTTAAGGGTGGTTTTCTGATAAATTGATAATCATTCAAAGTTTTTTTTTATTTTTTTATTTTATTTTTATTTTTTTGGGGGGGGGGGGTCTAGTACTTACCCTTGTTTTTTTCATTTTCATAAGATCAGCAATATATAAGAAAAAGATGTGAAGGTACATATGTCCAAGAAGCGTATGAGAAGAGTTTTAAATTAAAACATGTATTATATTAATTCAGTATACGCATGAATAAACGTATGCATATATTCAAGAAGTGTCTAAGAAGTTTCGGTATTGGTATGGGTACAGCTTCCGATAGAAGCACCCTGGGAACATGGGTTACATATGTACGGAAAACAGATTCATGGGCAATATGAATACTAAAACCTCGTGTGATCACACCTCAAAACTTTTATCACAATTACTTAAATGTATCTATCACAGTCACAGTTATTCCTGATGGCCTAAGCAACTACCAACACAAGCTTGCATGCTCAACAACATCAAGACACATTCACATAAAACAATGGCAATTTTATTTGCAAATGTTGCAATGCAGATGCTATCATAAGAAAATCAGAAAGGCGATAGTTAGGAAATGCAAAGATGTAACACCTATAAATACTACCTTTTCCTATTAATGCGAACAGCCAGGATTGATGTCAAAAAATTTAGTTCTCGCAGCGGAACTCCAGTAACAGTATTGAACAGACATAGGCGACGAGGGGATAAGAAAGGCTGTTTGAGTCAAGTAGAAAGACAAAAAACATATTTGGTTATATTATTTATTAACAATTGTTCAAAGGGAAAAATTTAGAGAACAAACAGATTTTGAAAATACCTGCTCCCCTGCTCCAACTATAGCAACAAGATTTGAGCTAAATAGCATTTCAACAATGCTAAATGCACCAGTAACTGCCAAAATATGAATAGGAACATGACTTTATATGTAAAAAGAGCTGGAAATGCATTTTAGTGAGAAGTAGTGCAGATAAATATTTTGTGCATCTATTTGTTAGTAAGATAAATTAAAGCAGTCCATAGCATCTCCTAACATCGAGGTTCATTGATATTGCACAAGCTAAGATATAATCAACATGGATCTTTTAATATCAATGCTTATTCATTTTAAACAGTCTATAACATCTTCTTACGCATCTTAGTCCTACATAGGCTTGTTGAGCTAGCATGCAATGTAAATGCTAGTTTAGTAACAGCGGAGAGCAAGTCGATAGACGACAAGACTTAATACAAGTGTAAATACTAACTGAAACAACCGAATGGTGAAATTTGAAATATGAAATTAATGCCATTCGTTTTAACTCAGAGACAACACTAAAGCTGAATTTCAAAAGAAATATAGCTACTATATTAGACATCTCTATAATTTGTTCAATTTGTGTGTTTAAATGTTTATTGAGGTGGGAGATTGCATGGTAAGTTCAAGGAAGCATGTAGAAGATTTATGGGATCAAAGAGAAGGGTCTTAGTTGGTGGATGCAATCCTCGAAGAAACACTATTCGTGGAGAGATAATAGGATATAGACGGAATTTGCAACTTTTTCACGAAATATTTGGGAAATTTAGCAAAATCTTGGCATTTAAATTTAAGAATAGAAAGAAAAATAGCATGAAGTGCTTTTGGTACCCACAAAGATCCTGAAATAGGTGATGTGTGGACAGCCACAAAAGAGAAGAAAAGAAATAGAGGATGCAGGATTTTACGGCCGCAGCAACATGTTAGGGTTTTCCCTATATGCTTTCATCAAGTGGATGGATCCGTATTCTTTCTAAAAAATATTTTGTTACATCATTTATTGACCTCAGAGGGGCAACATGTGGGCTGGACGATCAGAAGATTAAGTACGATAGAGCACCAATGTGATTGTTTAACTTGGATTAGTAATTCTTATTTTGATATGAACCTATTGTGTGGTCGTTTTTCCTTGTATATGGATTTTGCTCTTATTTTGGTTAATCACAACGCAATACATGTGAATCCTACGCATTACCAATCTTCAAGTAGTTGATGCCGTTTGCATCCAAACTAGAAAACAATGACTAATTAGCTATCTTTAATTGTATTCTGAAATTTCTGTGCTTTAACCACTTAAATTTCTTTGTTTAAGCATCAAAAGCAATCAACCAACAATCACAATTTACCTACTCACAAGTGTCAAAAGTGCAAAAACAAGGGGGGGAATAATTTAAAATTGAGGGTGAAAGAGATGATACTTCTCTCATAGGACAGCCTTCCATTGCTCGCATCGAATATCTTAAACCCATCCTTCGTGGCTACAGCAAAGTAGCTGTGATCATTTAAACATTTTTTTTAAAAAAAAAAATCAAAATTTGGGCCAAATTTGATAGAAAAGGTCGAAACTTTTCACAACTATGTGTAAATTCCAAGTTCAGTGAAGAGAAATCAAAGAGAAAAGGAGATTGAATCAAAACCCTAAACCTAATTATCATGGAAAGGGACTTAGGGTGTTACCTGTTGTCTTGATTGAAGGAGGCGCAGATGACGGAGGAATTGCTCGCCATGGGGCGTAGTGGTGTTTTTGTCATTAAGTTCGCACTAATTTTGAAATTCGGTTGCTTTATGCGTGGACTTGAGAGCCGGAGGTCGAAATATGTACATAAATGGGAAGGAAAATCTGCCGAAAGACTTCTAAATAGAGGGGGTGTTTTGATAAATTGCTTGCTTTGTTCCTTCAAAAGAATCCGAGATTGCGAGGAATCATGTGGATTATTGAGAATTTATTAATAAGAAGAAATCTTTTATACAGTTAATCGGTTATGGTTAAGATTAACTATGAGGGGTGGAAACGAATTGTATCCAATATCATACTATTCGAATTCGATCCAGATTGTGATACTCCAATTAGGGGCTGTTTGGTTCGTTTCTCATATATGAGGAAATGCAATTCCATGTAAAGAAACTCAAGTTTTGGGTTTTCCAAACTTTTCTAAGAAATAAATTGCTTTGGTTTGATTCACACATAAAACATGGTGAGAAAACAATGTATATAATTTTCTTGTGTTTTGTTGGTATAAAAAAAAGGAAAAACTTTTGTTGATTGGACATTTTCCACTTTTCTTATATTTGGTTTGTATTAAAGTGTGTAGTGAAAAATGTATACAGTCACCATATATAATAAGTTTATCCTCACTAAAAATAAATTTATTTGTGATCGTTACGAGAGGTAATCTTAGCAAAATAAAAGTGTGAATGTAACATAAAAAATAGTAAAGACGAAATTCACTATAAATATCTGTTTGACATAAAAATCATAAGAAACCTGTAATAACATGATTAATCGTAATGAACTATGTACGTGATTTGACATGAAATATACATGTTAGACATGAAAAAATTACACAAAAACTGTTTAACATGAAAAAAACAAATTAAACCTATAATAACCTGATTATTTATAATTTTATGAAATACGTACCTGAATTAGCGAAAGTTTCTTATGAAACCTGTAAAAAAAACTATAAACAACCTAATTAGTCATAAATATATATGTATATGACATGGAAAATCGCATCAAATCTGAAAAGACCAAACATGTATGTAATGGAGACTGAATAGTTGAGTCAACTATAAGAAACAAAACCAGTTAGGTTTCAAAACCATGAGCGCTTCAAAACCATGGTCAATACCAATAAAAAATTTATTGATCCAAATAAATATTATCAGATTCAACATCCAACCACCAAGTAAACGTACCAGTCCATAAACATCTATAAAACACAATGTTCGCATACCAAATTCTAACCAAGAAAAAAATATGAGTAAGAAAAGTAAAGGTATTGGTGAATTTTTATCTACACCATCATCAAAAGTAAAAATATTTAAAAATTTTATGATAAACAATGGAGCTGTTTATTTTAATGTCAATTTACTATGTTTTTTTATCAGCGTGGAAGGATTACTAAACATAAACAAATACTTGACGAATGGATTGCCTATACGGATGCAAATCAAGAGCAAGATGAAATGTGGGATATCATGAAATTAGCAGAAATTATGCTAAAAGCTAATGCTGTAAAAGTTATAGACCGAAATAAAAATTGGAAGTGTCCTTACTGCAAAGATATACCCAACATTGTTTTGTGATAAAAATCAACTCCTAGCACACGCTCATGCAGTTGGTTACAATGAAGTTGTTGCCAATTTGAGTAAGGAATGTATTGGAGAGCATCGTGGTCTAGGAATCTATTTAAAATCGCAAAATGAAAGCTTGGACATGTACTACTTTGCTATTATCGTGTACTACTTTGATAATTTATGCATGTTCAAATTTGAATGAACTTTATGATTAAAAAATCATTTGAAAACATTTGTTGACATCACATAAAATAAACCAGCCACATGTATATACAAATTATGGCTGAGGGCTCAAAACTTGATCAATATAATCTTTGTTAGCCATCCAGTACAATATCAATAGATATTACAGGTTGTTAATCTTAGAAAATTTGGCAATCATCATAGCCTAAAAGTAAAAAAGTCACCAATATAAACTCGCAGAAAAGCATGAATACACGAATTAAAAACAAAACATAATAACTAGAAAAAGTAAAAATAGAGTAAAAGAGTACATACATGAGCATAAATAGTACCAAAAAATATGAAAATTAAGTCTCAGTGGTTACATCATGATTATACTTATCACAGTAGTCTACCCACATCGCCCAAACAATATCATCCTTAAGAGTCTTCCACTCATTTCTTAATTCAGTTTGCTCTTTAGGTCTGAGTTTGAGTAAAATTAACTAAATTATTATCATTCTTATATGTCATCTCACCATCAATATCTTCATTAAATTCGAACTCATTGAGTAGTATCACTTGGATCCACATTTGCAATAAAATTATGAAGTACTGTGCATGCCAATATGATATCTACTTGTGTAGAAAATGGGTAACGCGACTTAGCACACAAAATCTTGAAACGATTCTTCAATGTGCGAAATGCAAATTCGATTTTAGACCTCAAAGAAGAATGTCTTAGATTGAATAATTTTCTTCTATTCTTAGGTGTTTTACTCAAATGTTCTTTCAAATAATATTGAACACATCGGTATGGAGAGATAAAACCTGGTATGGTGGGGTACCCAGCATCACACGGATAGTATTTGCTTACAATTTTATTAAGAAAAATTGTTAAGGAAGCCAAGTTTGCGTATTAAAATTAAAATATTTTAAGTTCAAATTTTACATAATTACCATCATAGACTTTCAATCCATGTGGTTGTGGTCTAGATAATGCATTCTGGAGAGTTCTATAATCATTTGCAGACCCCTCCCAAGATGCTAAAACATATGTGAACAATTTATTTGGGGTGCAAGCTGCAAGCACATTCTATGTAACACATTTGCAACCTCGAAATCGTGCAACAAGATTAATCGAAAGTATTACAACAACATGAGTCTTATCTATCATACCAATGCAATCCTATAATACGTGTATCACATCACTAAGTTAACATTTATTTTCATTGATTATACATGTAGTTGTGCTAAAAAGTATAGATATACCTTGAATAAGGATAGTATAGCGGGTTGTTAATGATCTTTTGGGGAATGTTATTGGAGGCTTATCTCATGTAGCATCCATGCAAGCAAATAATTACTTATAATACCTTGTTGAAATATCTACTGACTGTCTCCCCTAATCTTATAAAACGAGATCTCACAATACGATTTTTAAATTTATGGCCCAAAATATTCAGAATCATGATAAGTTGTTCTTCCACTATTATATTCATTGAGTCTTTTAGCAGCCTATTGTTCCTCATTATACTTGCTAGTTTAACAAAAGCATCACTCCGCATTCTAATGTAGTTTACCCAACTATAACTAAAACAATTATAAGTATGCTCTATGTGTTCAATTCTAGCCCTCTCTTGTTTTATTTTTTCCTCACCTGGATCACTACGAATTGATCTACGTCTAGCTTGCATTCTCTTATGAATGTAAATATTATAAAAAAAACAGATAGTGCAATACCTTGAACCATATTAACAATACTTTTTTCATCCATACAATCCCCATCAACATCCATCTACGATGCAAACATTAAACTGAAATGATTAATATGACTAGCTAGCATCCATATGCAATGTCAATAATCAAAACTCCTACCAAATTGGCATCCATGTGTTATTAAATTAGTGACAACAACACTAATTAGATAACTAACTAAAACTAAATAATAGGAAAAGTAACTAGTTCTGATTCATAAGCTCTCATAAACAACTTTAGAACTAATGCTGGTTAGATATAGAATATTAGATAAGAGTCACTTCAAGTAAACTTTTCATAATATGAAGGCATAAGCAACTCCTTAATGGATGAAAAGAAGCCAAATGTGAAGCCATAAATCCCAGAAAAAGAATTAAAATTCATGAGCTAACTTGACATACTTAACCTTTGTTATCAGATACGCATGAAGTAGCTAAAACCGAGATGTAGGTTTCACAAGTTTAGTGTCAAATATGAAGTCCCAACAAAGCAGAAATAAGGCTTTCATGGAATAATATCAAATAGATATAATTAAATTGGAAATAAAGAGTTTGTCAATTTATTAAGTTTCAGTTATTCATAATTTCTCTTCTTGTCAAATACCCCTTAATAATTCTCTTTTGCTGCCTCAAAGAATTAAGAAACTCTCTCCTCTTTTTTCCATATTAAAGATGAATATATGGATTCTACTTCATAAACTATGGCATTTTTGTCTGGCAGGAACATGAGAATGCAACTTCGCCTTTTCCCTTTCCATTTACAGATCCATATGTATAAACAGTGATTCAAACATTTTCCCATCAAAAACATCGAATATCAAAAGATAAATTACCATTATAAATCCAAAAAATTACAAATCTTACCTAAAATTGTTGACTTTGCCTAAATCAACCAACAATCGGAAGAAAGATGCTGCTTTTTTTCGAGATCCAACAAAAAGTGAAAGAAATCAGTAGAGATCCAAGGTAGGATTGTTGATGTTCTAGTGATAAAACAGTCAAGTATGTTTGTGTTTGGATGATCAAGTTAGCTGATGAACTCGAGTGGGGTAAATAAGAACTGTGGTAATTCTTGTGCATGTGCAATATAATTTGTTTATTCTCAGAATTTAGATCAAAGTTTTCAGATAAAGATTGGATGTGCCCTCCATAGAAATAATACATATATTTATACTAAAGTGGTAAGGGCAAATTAGTCACTCCGGCCTAGAGCAGAGAGGCGGTGACGAAATATGGGCTGGCGGTCACGTCAGTACTTGCTTTACAGGTGTCGAGCAGCGAGTGGAGGGAATGTCGCTTCGGCATTAAATGGGAAATGATTGGCGGTGTGGTAGTGTTCACGTGGTCCGATGAGTCATTAAGACTATCGGGGCTAGAAGCATAAAGCACCTGACAAGCATTTAATGCGATCTCGACACGTTGTCAGCGAGAATAAGCTCGAAGAAGAAATTTGTCATTTAGCTTCGCCGAGAAATAACGCCTTTCGACTCGACTTCGCAAGGCGTCTGGCAAAGAGTTGAGTGGGCTCGTGGTGAGTCGTCTTCGATGAAAGGGGGCGACAAGCACCGCCTTTTGTGTCGACATTGAGATGTGTCGTCTCGTTGAGTCGGCTGAGTTGTCATCCCTATTCGTCCCTGGCTACCAAGTTGATTGGGGTATAGCGTGTAGAAGTACACTTGTCAGCTACTTGGTATTGAGTTGTACTCGGGTGAAACATGGGAACACCATAACAAGGGTAAAGGGGAAAAACCGCAAGCAACCACTGAGGCACGAAGAGAGGCTTGGCGGTAACCCTAGCCAACTGAGAGATTTCCCCAAATTAAATACAGATCTGACAAAAGGACATGAGAGGAGGGTTTTAGTGGCTTTTCGCTCAATTTTGGAGGAAATCGTGATGAGAGATTTCACTGAGGTAGGGCTATTTTCCGCCTCTGCAAACCCTTCTTCACTCTGCGAACCAAACTCACATAAAGAAATGAAAATAAATAAAAAGTCTTATGTGGACACTGTGTCAAGAGAAGAAATCAGTTTTTGGGGCTCATTTTAGCGAACCAAACAACCCCTTAGAATTCTTATTTGAATCTGAGTGGAATACTAAATCAAAATTGAATCCAATTCGCGTATATATGCAGAAGATAGGTAATTATTCGTAACTACTCGCTCATCACCTTGGTCCTTTTCATCGACACGTAGAGAGAAACTCGTAAGAGAGGAGATCCTCCGCAGGAGCGGAGCTGCATTATAGAGGGTGCACCACCCTCTGTAGCACAAAAAAAACAATTTATGATCCATTTGTGACACCATTATATAATTATTAAATTAGTAGTGATAAAATTGAGATTTATCTGTAAAGGAACAAGCCTTAAATAGTCTAAGGGGCTGTTTGTTTCACCAGTTTATAGAATAGGATTAGTATTTAGGGTTTGACAGTGGCAATTTGGTAATTTTTGGATTCTCTGTGAATCCTATTCTGGGGTTTGGCTCAGCCAAAAATTTAGGATTACCATATCCATAAAGTAGCTATAGTGGCGGTTTTTTATAGAAACCCAAATCGGAAGAAAAGGAGCGGATTTGGGCGAGATTTCTGACAGGGCGCTTCAACGTCGATTCCGATTCCTATCTCACGAATTCGATCCCTAGATCTGGAATCGTTGTTCTTCTCCCGCCTCATCGCCCTCTTCTTCGCGCCTCTTCTCCCGCACTACGTCTTCTTCTACTTGGGGTCGGGGCTCCAAATCGAAATCCTAGCTTTGTTTTCCACGAGCTTGTTGGTGGGTTTCTTGCCTTCGATTCTTGGTGATCCCTTCTCGATCTTGTTCTGCTTCGAGTGTGATTGTTGGCTACGGTGTTGTGATTGACTTCGGTGGGTTTTTTGGTTGGACGTCGGCATTCTGGAACTTCATCAGACAGGTATAAATTTTGTTTTCTTATTTTGCTTTATTTCTGCAGTTATTTTTCTATTTTTCTATTTTCGCTCAACTAGAAACTCTATACGGATCAAGAGGGGAGAAGAGGTTGTTCATCTTCTTTCAAAGATTAATTTACCCAAACACTTTTGCACGCATAATGTAATCCTCTATGTAATTTGAGGTAATTTTATATTTAACTTTAATATTCTTTTATGAGAATAACCTCAATTCTCACAAGTTGTTTTAGAACATATAACAAGTAATAGAGAGTGATGAGGTTTTGAATAGTTACAGACCTCACCAACCTTCATACTGCAGTTTTCTTCCATTGTTTGGTTACAGAGTACAAATATACATTTTCTTCAAACAAGTTACAATAACAAAGTTAACAACTTTGTCTCCTATTTTAGTATGGCAAATAGAGTGACTGTAATAATGACTTAAATATTTTCTTGGTATCATCATGAGAGTCTATTAATTTTTAGCTTCACATATAATTTCTGAGAAAGAAGTGCCATGGGATACAAATACTGCACAGATGAGCTTCAACTCAAGAGATGGATACAAATACTCAACAGATGAGCTTCACATATAACTTGTTTATATTTTTTGTATATACTACGTGCAATAATAGCAAAGCTTTAACCCCAACTCATTCGGTGTTAAATACATAAGAGATTAATTTCATAATATTACAGTAAAACAATTCATGCGGGTGTTTGTGTACTGGATTTTGTTGTTAATGTGCAAGAATTAGGTTGTTAGATAGATAAACGACATGAAAATAGAATAGAAGTTATTTTTCTATTTTCGCTTTCTTGCACAAATCTTTCTAAAATCTAAATAAGGCCCTCAAATAATTAGTTAAAATTGCTGTGTACTGAACTTGCTGTTTTTTCTTTTATTTCCTTATTTTTTGTGTGTGTGTAAATTATTAGCAATCTAACCATATAGTTTGTTTGTTTTGGGGTCTATATTGCTTCTTGATCATTGTGTGAGATGGAATGCAACATTAGTTAAAATAATTTTCATTTTAATTAGATTACTTGCTTTAAAAGAAATAAATATTTGTATCAATTATCTACTTAATTTTGATAAGAAATAAGTAGTCATCTTAAGCTGTAACTGTATGATAATTTTAAACCGGATGTAGATGGATATGGAAGATGAGGAAGAATTGAAGAGGATGTGTGCTAATACAGCTGTCTGTGCCGTGGTCACTTTGGTAACATGTATTTTGAGAATGCGTGCTAAGCGCAAGAGAATATCAACTTGTACGACGCAAGAAAAGATCAGAAAAATATATTGTAGAGAGGCTCACTTCAGACGTGTACTGGAGGGCTATCAAGATAGCTGCCAATCTTATATTAGAATGAGACCGATGGCCTTTTTTAAACTTGTTGAAGTAATGAAAGCAAACGGTTTATTAAAAGATACAAGACACGTTCAAGTTGAAGAACAGCTTGCTATGTTCCTAAGTATTCTTGGGCACAAAACTAAAAATAGAATAATAAGAACTGAGTTCATAAGATCAGGGGAAACAGTTAGCAGATATTTCAATAAAGTTCTGCAAGCAATGAATGGACTGCGTGATTGGTACATGAAGCAAGCCCCAAAAGAAGTTCCCGAGGAGATTGCAAACAACTCAAATTATTTTCCTTACTTTAAGGTAAATTAAATACATACAGCTGAACATAGGTCCAAATAAACTTATTTTTATTCAACTATGTATAATTTATAATTTTTTTATAGGACTGTATTGGTTTGATAGATGGCACACACGTCAACGCGGTGTTACCTAGTGACCTAGTTGCACGGTTTAGAGGGCGAAAAGGGGTCACCCAAAACATCTTAGCAGCCTGCACCCCCAATAAACTATTTACTTATGTCTTGGCTGGCTGGGAGGGGGCAGCAAATGATTATAGGGTATTACAAGACGCCCTGTCCAGACCACAGCCTTACGGGCTCCGAGTTTATGATGATATTCATTCTCACTTGTGCACATTATGAATAATATATTAACTACTTGGCAATATTTTAGATTTTAAAATACTGTTCAATTAATGTAGGTAAATATTACCTCTGTGATGCTGGATACACCACAATGCCAGGTTTCATATCCCCGTATCACGGTGTCCGATATCATTTAAAAGAGCACACCGGTAGGACACCAAAGAATAGGAAGGAGTTATTCAATTTAAGGCATTCATCTTTAAGATCAAAAATTGAATGCACATTTGGGATACTGAAGAATCGGTTTAAAATTCTTGCGGGGAAGCCGAATTATCCATTTCCCACTCAAGTGGACATTGTACTAGCGTGTACGGTGTTGCACAATTTTATTGCCTTGGAGGATCCGGCTGATGATATTTTCAATGAAAATGTTGAAATTGATGAAGATACTAGGGAAGAGACAAATGAAGACGATTCAAATGTGGTGGACTATACTCAAAGTAGGACACAAAGAGAGGATCGAGATGTTAAAAATGAATGGAAGGAGATGCGAGATCAAATTGCTTGGGCGATGTGGGTGGATTATTGTGCAAAGTACAATGGTGGTAACACAATGGAGAGTGGTTTAACTTAGTGTGGTATTTGTTCTATGGCTATGTAATAACTTGGTGAATTTTAAAATACTGTTTGCATCGATATTGTTTATTGTTTTTTAGCTTGTACCAAAACATTACTACTTTTATCGGTTGCTTTTTTTTATGTTGTTTGAACCAGAAATATCATCGTTTCGTATATTCCTTGATAAATGCATTCTGTTCCCATATTGTTTTATATTTCTTTATTGTTAATATGGCTATGCTTGCAAAATATATTAGGTATGGCTAACAATCCGGCAGATAAGCAAAGCGTGCCTTCTCACTCGAATGCAATGCCAAATCCTTATTCAGGGATTAACATGAACTGCATGCCTGTTCGACCACAGCCATTCACCTCACCTCCGCATACATTCTCACCATTCCCACCATGGGATGGTAATTATGGTGGGATGACACAGCCGCCAATGTCATACATGAGCATGTTAGGCAGTCCACAAGGTTTGATGTTTCCCACAGCCAGTTCTCAAAGTAGTGGACCTAATCAATTTTCACCGAACACTGGTGATTCAGGTGGAAAGGATATTCATGACGTTGAGGGTGCAGAGCACACTTCGCCATTGAAAAGAGGGAAAAGATTAGCCCATAAAAAAAGGTTCCTTGTGCCAGGTTGAACTCAAGAGGCGTGGCTAATAAGTTTTGGCTTCCAGAGCACGATGATGTGCTTATTTCTTATCTTGCAGATTTAGCATTGGATGGCATGAAGCCAGACAAGAACTTCAAGGCTGAAGCTTATAAAATGGCTGCCATAAAAATCAACATGCAATTCAGGACTGATTTCACTCACCTTCATGTCATTAACCACTTGAAATGTTTGAGGAACAAATTCAATGACATGAAAGCTTGCCTTGATATAAGTGGTGCTGGGTGGGATGAAACTAGTACAATGATTACATTGGATGAGGAAACCTTGAAATCTTGGGCCCAGGTATAACTAATTCAGCATCTATATTGTCACCTTCAATTTAATACATTTGATTCACTACTTATAAGTATTTATTATTGCAGGACAAATCCAATTCTAAGTACAAAGCGTACATAAACAAACCCCTTCCTCACTTCAAAAATTTACAAGTTATCATGGGTGATGATCAAGCCAGGGGTGATTTTGTTAGGCCCGTGTATGCTAACATTGGGTCTAGTAGGTCCATACCTATTCCCGATGATGATTGCGAGATTCTAGAGGAGAGTGAAAATGAACCACAGTCTGATGCTTGCAACCAACCACGTTCTGGTGCTGTTAACCAACCACCCCCCACTAGACATAAGACTAAGAGTAAAGACAACATGACTTCCTCATCTAACAAAAAAAACCAAAAAATCTAATCGTGAAGAGGAAATGCTATGTGCCTTTGTTGAGTCAATGTCTCAGTCAATGAGAAATCAACACGTTATTCACTGGACTGAGCAGTTGGCTGCAGCGTTGAAGGAACATAGGTCTGAATATTCTGAGGAGTTCCTCGATAGGGTTTTAGACCATTTATATGACAATGAACGTGAAGCTAGGAGGTTTTTCATAAAATCCAAGGAAGGTCAACAGAGGTACATCACCAAATTAGTTAACGACCAAGGTTGGTCGGATAGCTAGTTTGTTGGATACCATTATATTTTGATGGATATTGTTGTGTTAATTACAAACTGTTAATGTTACAATATATATTTTTATTATGAAGAACATCTATGTAGTTGTGGGAATGATGATTTGTAATATATACTTTATGATTTGGTGCAGGTAAGTATGGTCGTGGAATGATCAATGAGTTCTTTGAATTATCCCATATTGCTTTTGATATCAGGTAAATGGGTAAGTGCACTTGGGTTTACAGATGTTGCCTTTTTACATTCTGTTGCTTGGGTTTATTGCTCCATTGTCACACGTGGTTGCTGTGGGGTATGGGCTGCTATTTGGAGCTCATTGCCATTTGGGTTTGTTGTGGTTTTCTTCTGAGCTTGTGTAGCTCCTATGAGTTGGGTTTGTTGCTGTTTTTGTAAAGAGCTTGTTGTTGTTTTGTTTAGAGCTTGTGTAGCTCTTGACCCCTGGGTTTGTTTCTGTTTTGTTCAGAGCTTGTGTAGCTCTTGACCCTTGGGACGGTTTCTGTTTTGTTCAGAGATTGTGTAGCTCCTTGCTGGGTGGGTTTGTGCCTATTTTGTGCTGAGCTTGTGTAGCTCCTGTGAGTTGGGTTTGTTGCTGTTTTCGTTGTAGGTTGTCTACCTCCTTGCTGTTGGGTTTGTTGCTTTTTTCTTCTGAGCTTGTGTAGCTCTTGACCCCTGGGTTTGTTTCTGTTTTGTCCAGAGCTTGTGTAGCTCCTGTCTGGCTTGGTTTGTGTCTGTTTTGTTATGAGCTTGTGTAGTTCCCGTCGATGGGCTGTGTTCGTTGTAGGTTGTCTACCTCCTTGCTATTGGGTTTGTTGCTTTTTTCTTCTGAGCTTGTGTAGCTCTTGACCCTTGGGTTTGTTTCTGTTTTGTCCAGAGCTTGTGTAGCTCCTGTCTGGGTTGGTTTGAGTCTGTTTTCTTATGAGCTTGTGTAGCTCTTGTCGATGGGTTTGTTTCTGTTTTGTTCAG
>BQKN01000318.1:171931-216057 GCA_022839385.1 Asparagus kiusianus
TGAGCTTGTGTAGCTCCTTGCACTTGATATTTGGCAATGATGATGATCAGCGTTTACTGAGAATGCAATCTAACTTACATTGTTTATTATATCCAGATGAGGCAAAAGGGGATTACATTGCAGCCTACATTGAATTGACAATGTCTAGGCGAGGCAATTCATCCTTATAATGCAATCTGTAATAAACATGTAAGTTATAGGTGGGGCAATCAATGATGACAAGTTGATCTATTACTGAGCCATACAATATCAATTAGAATTTGTACCCAATTCAAACAACAGTTTTCATTACATCCTTAATAGTTTTTGCAATTACAAGTACATGACATGAAGTTTGTAATAATTAAAATAACACAAAAAATTGCTAAGAAAATTGTAGAAATTTTCCAAGCTTGTAGTTGATTTTTGACAAGTTTCAATTCTTTCTTCAGCTTCTTTGATTGCAAGATATATTTATCTCCGTACCTATTTTCTTTGACATATTGGCTTCCTTGGGTGCTTGATGACTCTCCTCTTTCTTCAGCCCATTCGAAAAAATTGTATTCTTTTTTGGGAATTTTGCACACCCCCAATAACACCTACCCTTATTTTTTCCATTCTTGCACACTTTCATCGGTGTTCGGAGATTGCAGTCGCAATAAACTTCATAATTCTGCCAGCACTCTTCTGATATCATCCTTGATGTCGGGGCAGCAAATTGAAGAGCTTGTGAATTTTTTTATTGTTGAAAAATGAGAATGATGGGATTATATGTGAGGCCTCAAGGTGTATTTATAGACACCATACCCCTGAAATAGCCGTTGCTACAGTGATTCCTAAGAAACAGCCGTTGCTACAGTGTTTGATGCTTGAAAATCTGATTTTTGGGGCTTATTTCCGTTGCTACAGTGAAAAGTAACTGTTGTTACAGTGTTTGCTCCTGGAAATATGATTTTGGGGGCTTAAATCCGTTGCTACAGTGTTTGATGCTTGAAAATCTGATTTTTGGGGCTTATTTCCGTTGCTAAAGTGATATCTAAATGTTGTTACAGTGTTTGCTACTGGAAATATGATTTTGGGGTAAAATCCGTTGCTACAGTATTTATTAACTGAAAATTGAGATGGCCGTTGCTACAGTAACGATCCCACGAAAAATATTCTCCTTGAACCAAACATGGTATTAGGAATTGGACCAATTCTATAAAAGTGGGATTACTAATCCTTTGGGTGAAACAAACATTAAAAGCCAAAAAAAGTGGGATTCTATAAAACTCAAACTTGTCTATAAAATTTTTATGGATTAAGTTGGAATCCATAAATTAAATAGGATTCCTAATCCTATTCCTAATCCTTGGTGAAACAAACAGCCCCTAATCTTAAGAGCCCATGTACCAAATAGTTAACATTATTTTACAAAAGAAAAATAAATAAGTAACCTATATTGAAAAAAATGGTCTGTGAAGTCGAATGATACATCAATGAATGGGCGACAGATTAGTACCTTATATTAAAAGATTTACTTAGTAGTATTCCAGTGAAGCTAATAATGCAACAATTTCATAATATAAAGACACGTAAATGTTATTTGTAACTGTACTTTGTTAAAATATATATTTTGTATCTCATTAAGTTCTAGTGAATATAAGAGAAAAATTAATAATATCATCTTCCCTTTATAATGTATACTGTGACGCTACTATTACAACTTTCAAGCTTCGCCGCTGATTCTCTGGAGAGAAATGGGGATCGGAATGAAAACTTGAAAAGGCGGCGCACCTGATATAGGGGTCAGAGGCAACTGAAAGAGAAGGAGAAAACCTACATTCTTAACTTAGAGGCTGTTTGGTTCGTTTTTTAACTCGGTGGAAAAGTTTTACACCGCCTTCACATCAGATTTTCCGTGGCCACATAAGATATAAGTTTTCCGTTGGTTTTTTTCCCATCTTTGGTTCGCTAGGGTTGAAGAAGGAAAACTCGGTGAAAATCGCCGCCACATCAGATTTTTTTCTCTCCCTCAATTCCTTCCTCAACCTTGTGAAATCGACGAAAACTACAGTCACGTTGGCTTTTTGTCATATAAACAAAAGTTTTCCCTTTTTTCCATACAAACCAAACACAAAAAAAATAAATACATTGGTTTCCCACCATTTTTTTTATGCGAACCAAAGCGAAACAATATATTTCTTGGAAAAGTCTGGAAAACTCAAAACTTTTGTTTTTGTACATGGAAATACATTTCCCTATATCTAGGAAACGAACCAAACAGCCCCTAGGGGTGGTAAATGATCGAATCGAATCGAATACTAAGGTGTTCGTATTTGTATTTGTTTAAAATTATCGAATTCGAATGTGAACCCTAAGATTCATATATCTAGTTTTTCGAATTCGAACTCGAATACTTGGTATTTGATAAATATTCATGAATATTCACGAATACTTATCGAATATCAAAGTATATTTATACCGCTAAAGAATTTGATTTTCAAATAGTATTAGAATTCATAAATAAAATGTATTCATTTATAATATATGATGTATATATATATTTAAATTTAAATTTTAATTAGAAAACATATTTAATATTATTTAAATCTTAAAATCAATATATAAAACTTAAGTAGAAATGGTATGTGGGTTAAAAATATAACATCATATGTGCAATAATACAAGTAATAAATTATGATCAAATTTTAAACGAATATTTAATAGACAAACGAATCGAATATACATGTGGTTAAATTCTATTCGTTAGTAAACTCGAATACTAAAAAATATTTGTTTAGTAGTAAATGAACTACCGAATCGAATATGACCGAATACTTATTCGAACAATTGTCGAACTATTTGTTAATTATTTGGTTCATTTCCACCCCTAACAGCCCCTAAGGGCCCGTTTGGATAATGGAAGTATTAGAAGTAAGAAGTAGGTTATAGAAGTAACTTTCAAAGCTATGAAGTAGGAAGTAGTGGAAATAACATTTTTTTGTTTGTTTCATATATTTTTAGAAGTAATAGAAATAGAACTTCTTCCTCTTCATTTACTTTTTTTTTGTTTGGATAACATTTGAAAATATTACTAGGAAGTAATTTTATCAATGAAAAGTTGTTAGAAGTAACTAATAAATAGTAGTAAAAAAATTATTTATGCCCTAATTAATATGCATTTTAACTACTTCCGAGCTATTTATGAGTATTGAGGATTGGAAAAATATTTTGGAAGTAAGGATGACACGTAAGCGCCACATAAGCATTTAGGGAAGTATTGGAAGTAAGTTTTTCAGAGAACCAAACATACTTTTTTGCTTGGAAGTAGCAGAAGTAGCTTTTACTTCTTTTACTTCAGCTACTTCACAATTACTTCCGTGCAAACAAACAGACCCTTAGGGGGGTTATTCATTGGTGTAATTTGGGGCAAGTTGGGTTAAATTGTTCCAATGGTGTAATTTTACCCAATGAGATAATTTGAGTGGGATAAAATAGGGTAAAAGGGGATAATAGGATAAATTTTGGGGCACAATTAATTACAATGAGGCACAATTAATTACAATTGAAAAACATCTAAAAAATCGGCTGATTTTTAGCAAAACTCGGACCATTATATCACCAATTCTCAATAGAAGAGCTCACGAAATAATAACAAATGAGGAATAAAACAAGAAATAAAAAAATAGAATTTATCCTCCCATAACGAACCATTCATCCTTCATAGATCACATTCGGTGCTTCGTTCTTCTTCCTCATCGAGCTGCTCTTCATTCTTACTCGATTCAAAGGGATCCAGACGCATCAATCAAGCTAAATCAAATGATGCCCTAATTCGTCGTCTTCAAGCTCATCGTCATCGTCTTCATTCAGTTCAACCGCCGCCTCCGTCGTCGTCGTCGTCTTCATTCAGTTCAGCCTCCGCCAGAGATCCAGCCTCCGTCGTCGTCGTCTTCAAGCTCCGTCGCGTTCAAATCTCGGCCATCCGAAGACGAGATCGACGAGGACGGCGTCGATTCCGATAACCCTACCTGGCTCAGTCGCCGATTCAAATGGAGTAATTTTGAGAACGGTGGGGAACAAAGTGGGGTGGAATCAAAGTGGGGTAATTTGTTCCAACAAAAGAAGCGGGGTAAATTTTGAGGGTGGGCTGAGCATTGGTTTTTATAGGTGGGGTAATTTGGGGGAAAGTGGGGTATTTGTCCCCTAATTACCAACAAACCAATAATACCTCAAACTTTACACCAGTTCAAATTATCCCAATGAATAACACCAAAAGTTGATGTTCTAAAAATTACTCCATTATCCCACAAATTACACCAATGAATAATCCCCCTTAGCGTAAATGAGTCGGCCCTTAGCGTAAATGGGTGGGGACTATTACCTTATGTGTGTGGGCCTGGATTATTCACTTATTATATATGATTGGATATGTAAAAAAACAAATTTGCAATGAATAATAACTATAATGAATTAAATTTATAAAAATAAAATTTAAATATAAACAAACAATTAATATTCACATAGAATCGATGTCCTTGAGTAAATTCTTTTGTTTTATGAACCCAAAGTATTTGTTTAATGTTAAATAAAAAGCAAGGAATCAAATATGATCGAACATCTAGATGGAAAAATAATCAATCGAATTGTTTGTTAATTGTTTGGTTCAGTTCAACCTATCAGGGTCTTAATTGTAATACGAACTTTAGTTTGAAAGCAATTTTAAGATAATTATTATGCAAGTAAAGACTTGTAAACGTAAGAATATAGGAGTCGTTTGTCTACCCAACTTTTTCATACATTACTAATAAAATTAAAAATTGATGAGTCTAGATAAGGTATATGGATATGTAACATAACTGAAATGCAGTGACAAGAATTCCTTTATTATAGTCTAAACCATTTGGATCCAACTCCTAGTGAAACAGATTTTGAAAATATCCTCCACGATAAGGATCACATAAAAGCTTCTCATTTATCTCTATATCCATGATTTTCTGTGGGTCAATGTGAGAAATCAAACATAAATCCTACTGTCTCCTTCGAGTGCCAATACCTCCTTCTTTGTCTAAAACATATTTTTGACTTTACTTTAGGATCAATTATAAGCATTCTACGGTAACCAAAAAGTATGAACTAAGGAAGATTATCATATCAAACAATATTTTTTTCCCCGTTACATCCACACGCATAGGCATAGCCCACATGTGTATAGAAGTTTGGAATTCAATTTGAAAATAAAAGATTTTGATCAAAATAGATTGATCATTAAATTTTTTAAAAAAAAGCTTCTTTTTTCCCGATATCAGTCCCTTAAATCTTTGATATTTTGAAATCAATAGTAGAATTATCAATTAAAGAGATTTATTTAAAACAGAATTATGAGAATCAAAGGGACTAATGACATACGATTTGAGGGACCAATTTTTCTCTTATTGCTACTTCTACTCTTAATTGGATGGAATAATTTCATAATAAGTTAAGATTTGGAGGGCCTAATAACAATTTCAATGATTTAATGAACTAATTCAGAACGATTTAAAAACTGGGGGATCTAATAGCCATTTCAATGATTTGAGGGACCAATTTCACAAACATTTAAAAATTTGAATCTAATAGCTATTTCAGTGATTTGAGGGACAAATTCCAAGATATGGAAAGTTTAAGGGGTTAATAGTGCGTGTGTGTGTTGGGGTGGGGTGGCTTAAACTCCTAACTTTTGTTAATACACTTGTTTTATCCGATCGACCCAAGCCCGCGACCCGATAGCTCCGGCCCAACTCCGTACCATTACAAACAAAACAATTCAAAGCTTCAGAGAATGGCGAGAGCAGGCAGGGCTCAGGATCAGCTGTCAGCTACAGTACACAGACCTTCGTCATCTTCGGGATCCTTCTACCAACTGTCCACCACCTGCCCTCCCCAAAAGAAACCAAACCTCTGCTGCCCCATCGAAACGCCTGCCCCCTCTAATAAAAGACTAAAACCCCGTCTTTCCCCGAAATCCTCCTCCTCCCCCTCCCGTAGCAGATCCGACTCACCAAACGATATTACATCTTCACCCTTCTCAAATCCCTGTGGGGAAGTCACCTCACTAGGGGCATTTCCGTCTTTTAGTAGCTTTCAGTCAAAGCGAAGGCACTCTGCTGAACTTCTGCGCTCCTGTTTTCTGATCAAAGCTGTGCAGTGGGCCCCAGCGTCCGGAAATACTAAGCTGTCAACATGTTTTTCGTTTGTTAATATTCAACACCCATTATAAATCACCCTTTCAAGCACGGATAAAATACACGTTAAGAGCATCTCCAACAGTTTCCCCAAAATTTTCTCCAAAATGGGAAAACAAAAGTCATATTCTCCAAATTATTTTTGCTCCAACTCCAACAGCTTCTCCATTTTGAAAAATCGCATTTATTACAATAATAAAGCTCTCCCCAAAAATTTGGAGAATGCTGCAGATTTGAGGAAGGCCCCCTATTTTTTCTCCTTCTTCCCTATTTTGGGGAATGAGATGGGGAATCTGTTGGACAAAAAAAAGCTCTATATTCCCCAAAATTGAGTATTTCAAGAAGATGGGGAAGCTGTTGGAGATGCTCTAAGTGGTCAAAAAACCAGGTGAACTTAATTATTTACTAAACAACCATCGCTCGACAGGGGAAAAAGAGGGGGGAATCAATATCGACTTTCTCTTGCAACTATAAAATCATTTCTAAATCATAACCTTTTTTTTCCGGTTACCCTTTTCACAAAAAAAAAATAGCAGAAGGAAAATAAAAAAACCTAAATCGAAAAATGTACACTTTTCTTGCTTTCTGTTAATAACTCTAGCTTTTTTGGGTCACCGGGGTCCTGAGAGTTCCATCTCCTCAACTCCATCCATAGAAAGACAATCATTCTCATCACTACCATCATCATTGTCACTATTCATTAAGAACAATGTACTCGATTCTCTATTGTGATTGGGCTCTCTTGGGCTGTTGTTGGACTGGGCCTGGGCTTGGGCCTTGTTTGAGGCCTCCCATTTGTCGACAAGGCCGTCGCCTTCCAGCATCCGGACAACCTCGGACATCTTCGGACGGTTGGAGGGGAGGTATTGAGTGCAGAGGAGAGCGACTTGGACAATTTCTCCCACTTCGATTCGGTCGAAGTTGGTTCCTAGGTCTCGGTCGACTAGTTGGTCTAGTTTCTTCTCTTGGTGCAATTTTTTCACCTGCACAAGCCAAGTTAGCACATAATTAATGGGCGTACAAAACTTACATCAGGCAAACCATAGGAGTCGATATGATCAGAGTGTAGGCTGTGTAGCGACCAAGATCTCAAGCTGAACTATTTTAAGTTTAAACAGGCACCAAGAAAGGGCAGATGGAGAAAAAAAATATAATTATGTTTTTGTAACCAAATTCAAATTAGTACCAAATATGTAGCTAAACACATGGAAACTATTTCCAAGTGCAGTAATCTATACTTTTTTTCCATCCATGAAAATCTGCAGAAAAGCCCACCGCGTGCTGAAAATAACTTGACCCAAAATAAATTGTACTAGTTCTAGATTACCCTATGATGTTGCATCAAAGCATAATGCAGATTAAATTTTGGCATCAAATATGTTCAGTTAATTAAATAAGTGTACAATAATATTATTCTAACTCGGACATTTCCAATCCTAATCTAATTCGAGACCTTATTTGTCACATCAAAAAAGTCACTATTTTTCAGGTAAAAATTGACTAAAAAAACAAATATATAACAAAGAAATGTTCCTTTAAAATAAAAAATTGCTGTCTCCATAACCACTTAATTGGTCAGTGTGACCTATCAAGTCAGATAATTATTGGAGGTTGAATGTGAAAAAAGATTATCACCTAATCTAATCCCAATTATCACTAACATCAACAACTAAAAAGCTTATTCATGAAAATTTTTCCGACCAACTTACCCAATCCAAAATTGTGCCTCCCTTCTGACCACCGCTCCCCTTCCCAAACTGCAAAGCTCTCTGCCCAGTAACCAACTCAAGCAACAAAATCCCAAACCCGAACACGTCGGTCTTATCCGACGACTGCCCCGTCGATAAATACTCCGGCGCTATGTGCCCTACGGTGCCCCTCACGGCTGTTGTAACGTGAGAGTCATCGTGGTCCAGCAGCTTCGCCAGCCCAAAATCACCCACTACTGCTTCGTGGGTTTCGTCTAGGAGAACGTTGGCTGCTTTTACGTCCCTGTGGATTATCTTAGGGTCGCATTGCTCGTGCAGGTATAGCAGACCGCGGGCAGTTCCAAGGGCTATGCGTTTTCTAGTTGTCCAGTCGAGAGGGGGCTTACCTGCCGTAGTTAGCAAAATTAATAGTTAATTTTGGGTAAAATAGAAAACGAATATACAGCATCCTCCATAGAAAGGAGAGGACATTTGTTTGCTATCAATTTTAAATCAATACACGCGCGTATAAAATCAGCATAACGAACAAGATTAATGCAGAAATATCGATCGTTATTGTTTGATAGTTTACATTGATGATTTAATTTACTGATTTTGTATAAAATCAATACAAGCGCATTTATTTTGTTTGCATATGTTTATTGTTTGATAGTTTACATTGATGATTTAATTTACTGATTTTGTATACTATTTGTAATGATTAATTAAAAATGACCCATGCATGCAGCCCCCCTCATTATTAATTTCATTAGATGATATCCTCTGTATGATTTTGTTCCCCGTGTACTAGCAAAAAATGATCCGCGGGAATAACGTACGTCTGAGACGAGACGCCACGCTGCCGTTGGCCATGAACGGGTAAACCAGAATCCGTTCCGTTGAGGTTGCGCAGTAGCCTATTAGCCGGAGCAAGTTTCGGTGCACCGCGAGACTAATCATCTCAACTTCCGTCTTAAACTGCGCCTCTCCTGCGGAGCCCACATCCTTGAGTCGTTTCACTGCTACAATCGTGCCGTCCGATAACTTGCCTCTGTAAACGTTCCCGAAACCGCCTTTTCCCAAAATGCACTTTCCGCTAAAATTCTCCGTCGCCGTCAACAGTTCTCGTAGTCCGAACTGACGGAGATTGCCAAGGCTGACGGCAACTGACGGTCCGCATTCTTCGTCTCCCTCTGCAATCAAAACTTGGGCTGATTATTTGCACCAAACAACTAATAATTATCTCATTTGCAAGTCAGTACATTTTCTAAGGGTTTTTTTTTATATAACCCAAAATTTTTATCCCAATTAATTCTTAAGCCCAAACTATGCATGTACTGAATTATTTTGAAACCTCGTTCACGTTTCAGTTGACATATCGAGAAGAATTTAGCACTTATATTTGAGTCTAGGTGGTTCTTAATTTGGATTTAAGATTCTACAGTTGAGTTAAAAATAAGTCAGTATGTGTATTTTTGAGTTTAAGAACGATTTTGGAAGTAGATGACTTTAGAAATAAATCATAATAAAACTTTGGGTTCACAATGTAAACTCTTTTAAATTAAGAAAGAAACAAACCTAAAAGGCCAAGAATGGACTGATGCTTTTGCTTCTTTCTCCACCAGAAGAAAAGGCTAACGGAGAACAGTAGAACGAAGGTGGCGCCAAGGCTTGATCCCAACGCAACGGCTAGTTTTTGGGACTTGGGTGCCTCTACACAATTTGAGTTCATAGAAAAAATTATTTCGAAGTCCAATATGGGGTTTTGGAAAATTTACAATAAGGACAGGGAGAAGAAGTTTACTGTGGGGTGAGTCCAAGAGGAATGGGAGAGAAACTGGTGTCAGTGAGGTCTTCGAGCACTCTTCAGTTGTCTTGCTTCCACATATTAATGGATTCCCAACAACACTAAATATATATATATATAAAACAGTTAATACTGTCAAACAATAAGATTTATTTAGGATAAATTATGATCAAATGTAGGAAATTTGAGATGGTTATTTACTTAAATGTCCTTGCAGGAAAAATAGGAACTGGACTACTGAGATTATTGTAAGACAAATCCCTGAAAAAAAAAAGATTACAATTAATAAAGGAAATTGGGAAATGAACTAAGGTTAATAATAATGAGGATTAAAGATTTTAAATTTTTACAGGAAAGAGAGCTGGGGGCCTTTTGATAAGGATGCAGGAAAAGCACCACTCAAGCTGTTATTGTTCAGTCTCCTAAAATAACAAAAACAGAGGGATATCATTAGTTGCAGTCTCAAAAATAATTAAACAAGGGAATGTAATTTTTGGGGAACCACAAAATCTCTGTTCTTTTTGCAATTATTATTTATTACTCACAGATATCTAAGGCTCGTTAAGTTTCCCAATGAGTCTGGAATTTTCCCAGAGAATCTGTTATTTGAGAGGTCCATTGTTTGAAGCTTTGGGAGTAGCCCGAGCTCCACCGGGATTTCCCCTGTTATATTGTTATTCTGCAATAAACTAAGATCCCAAATTGCAAAAAACAGTAAATATTTAGATTATTTGAGAAATACCCATACGCTATTTTGGTGAAATTGTTGAAATTTGGTAGCAAATTCTTACATTTGCTGAAGATTGGTGAGGTTTCCAATCATTCCAGAGAGTTTTCCTGATAGACCTTGGCTTGGTGCTCCCCTGAGAGGAAGGGGGAAAGAACCATGTAATTAATCTCAAAAAATTTATATTTGTTTCCATTAAATCATTAAAATGAATAAACATAAAAGAGATTAAACTTACAAGCCAATGACAAGATTCTGAGAAGAGCAGGTGATCATAGCCCAGCTGCAAGGATCAACAGAGTCTTCATCCCAATTGCTTAGAACTCCATGGGGGTCATTCAAATCTCTCCTCATAGCTATCAGAGCCTCCACTATTAAATTAAAAAAAAAACAACCCATTAATCTAATTAGATAGGTGAACAAAAAATAAAAGAGAAGGGTATTGAAATGGAAGAAAACCTTCCATGTTGAGGGGCTCAAAGGAGGAAGAGGGTCTGAAGAAACAGAGGAAGAAGAAGAGGAGGAGGAAGAAAGCCATAGAGAGAACAGAGGAGGAAAGGCTAAAGGAGTGTTTTTCGAGATGTTTAACTTGCTTTTGTTATCATATATCCCTTGTAGGGACTATGAAGAGTGAGATCAATGATTTTGTCCAATGCAATACATGTACAGCATATATACATTTGTTTTGTAATGGAGGGCTGTGATGAGAGAGAGAGAGGACACAGTAGGAATTTGAGATTAAGGAGGTGATTCTGCTGTCAGAGAGAGAGAGAGAGAGCTCAGAAATTGATGGGGAGAGAGGAGAGAGAAAGAGCAGAGGGGTGGGGGGGAGAGAGAGAGAGAGAGAGCGAGCAGAGGAGGGGTGGGTGGGCAAAAATGGACTCACTCTGTCAGCGTGCGCACACTCATTGCATGCCCATGGAAAAAAGAAGAAAGGGATGAGAGAGAGGGAGAGAGAGAGAGAGAGAACAAAAGGGGAGCAAAGAGAAAAGGAAAAGAGCTTGGGGTTCTTTTTCTTTTCCCCCTTTATTCTTTTTTATTTTTTCTATCTTTCTTTATCTAAAGGCGCAAAGAGGATGGATCCTATGCAATATTTGGGAAGAAGTTTGCAGCCTATTTCTGTATTTCACTTGCTTGCATGCTTATTAACGGTCCTACATTAGTGTTGATTATGAGCTAAGTATATGTTGCTAGTGAGAAGTTATGAAATCTAAGTTTTCTTCAATATACAGCAAGCCAATTTTTTTTTAAGTAATCTCAAAATGGCATAAGTATACTTATCACAATGATTTGAATACAGTCTAAGAAGCCATTCAAATGAGACCTACCCAAAGACTTGAAGTCATCAATATGTGCTGGAATCTTTATTTTTTTCCTTAATGGAAGCTCATGTGCCTAAGTATCTTTTTAAAACTAAACCTTTTTCTATGATTTAACACGTGAAATATCTGTTTCTTCTCAAATGCACTCAGATGTATGTAGACTTGTTCTTGATACGATTCCGACAATTTGAGTTCTTGATTTGAAAAAAAAAAAAAACTAAAACATCGAAACAACTACGATTTAAGGAGACAATGTGCAAAACACACTTGCTTGGTTCTCTCTCATTTATAATATTTTGTCTCTTTCTCCAGCCACTTGTACTAAGTACCGTCCTTAAGCTCTGTTGAAGTTTATGTGAAGGGATGGGACTTTCAGCACATGCTATATTTGAAAGTAAATGCTTATAGTTCCTAAAATTGTCATATTCTACGCTTTTTAATGTGGAAGTACGAGACGTTAATAATTGGAAGACAAAATTTTGAATGCGACTGGAGGGGTTTATTTATTCATGATTTAGGCTATTATGGCACGAAATATGAAAGAATATTAACACGTGTTTAGAATACAATGCGCACACAAAACATGTAAATCAAGATTATTTGGTTTCTCTTAACGCCAGATTTTTTTTTTTCTTTTCCGTTAATTTAACACCTTCAAAATCACAACAGGTCTACAATTTTACATTTGGAAAGCAAGAAGGGATAGCGTTTGATCATGTATTTTAAGTACTGCAGATGGTTTAACTTGAATCACTTTCATACAGTAGTGAGATTGGATAAGAACTTCAATGGGTCATTTTAGCAATTTTTTAAAACCGAGTCATGTTTAAAGCTATCGCGGTTATAGAATATTTCTTTGATCGCCAAAAAGTGGGCCAATAATGACCAAACTTGTTGTAGCTCAATTTTAGGGGTTTAAATGGATCGATTTAGTGGTGGACCTCGGAGGAGCTCGTACGTACACAACTAAACTGATTTTATTTAGAATCGATTCTAAATCTAAACATGGCCCATCTGCAATGAATTACCAAATGTACCTGAGAGCCTCTTTCGCATATAACAAGGCAGATTGTGCACTTTGGAAGTCTCTTTTGCATATGGTAAGTTGAATTTGTGTCACTTTATTCCTTTATTTGACATTAGATAGAAATGAAAAACCTGAACTGATTGGACAAAAGTGTTTTGTCTTAAGAACTTTGGATCGACTGGTGTCAGTAGATATAGATATGAAGTCCTGTATAATTAAAGTAAGGATTAATTTCACAAAAACATTTTTAAGTTTAACCGAGGTTTGTGATAACCCCCCTAAGTTCTAAATATGTCGTGTAATTTCTCAGTCTGGGATGTCTCAGAACACCCTTCAGATCTTTTCAATTTTTGTAACTTACCCCCTTAACGGCTAGTTAAAAAGATGAACTGGTAAAAGACACCCTTTTCAAAGCAACACGCTAGCTATTAAGTTAAATTAGTAAATGATGAAAGGGGGTCAGAAGGGGCTTGTCTACAAATTAAACGAAACTTACAGGAGCTTTAGAAGAAATTACCTTTAAAAAGTATCGAAATGACATGATGAGAGGAGTTTTCCCCCCCACATCTCGGACATTTTAATCATTTGGACGCGTCAGATATAACAGCGGTTCTCCTACAAAACTTGTTTTTCTTTCGTTCTTTCTTTTTTTTTTTTTTTTTTTGGGAATTAAGTGATATTTCTAAAGTCTGCACGGGTTATCTCGAAAGGCTTAATTTAAGATGGATTTTCTAAATAAACTATAAGTTTTCCCCTATTTTTTTACTACAATACAGGAAGCACATCTCATAAATAAATATGCGTGGATCATGATAGCAATTCATATCTCATGGGCATGAAAATAGAAGTTGTGTATCCTTGTTAATTATAAGGCCCTAAAACAGGAAACCTAAAGGTCATAATTAATGAGGTAAAATGATGTGCCCACCAAATGCATGGGTCAAATACTCAAATATATATATATAAATCTATGTAACATATACGTCTATGACCAGGAACTTTGTCGGATCAGACTTGACAGCTTATAGCGGACCCAACAGAATAATGCGCCCACTTGGGGCTATTCCATGTCTAGGCCCTTGGGCTAATGAACCAGTTGCTATCATGGTTCGCATGAAAATGCCACGAAGCGTTCAATTGGTCTCAAAGACCCCTGCATTTCCTCGGTTCAGCGTGACTGAGTCATTGCTCTGCAGCTCCGAGGCAAAACTCACCACCCAATCCAAAGACCCCAAACATAGAAATACTGTTTGTCATTTTCATGCTTGGATTGAGCATGGGAGAAGTCGGGCAAGCTTGCCTAAAACAGTGTTCTCCATCATGACAGATGTAGAATTAATAGTTCTCATGGTATCTATTCTATGAAACAAAATGAGCAAAGGAATGGAAAATTAAGAGAACTTAATTAGAGAAGGATGTTGATCACAATTAATGATTAAACCTAGGAAAAGGCTTAAATACCTATCCCTTTTCATGGTCAGCGATGGGTGCCACTAATGATTTTGCTTAGACATTATTTCTGGCAACGAGGAGATCTTTGCATGTTTTTACTGTAAGCTTTGAATTATGCATGGAGTACTCGTCGTCATGATATCTATTTTGTTTAGATGTTACGTACGTACTATACAGCCTTAACCCTGCAAGTTGTATACCCCCTTTACGAGTAACTGGTTGCAATCATAAATTTAACAATTAATCTAACATTGCATGTCATGCATCATCATTAATTTCATAATGTCCAAAACTTTTAGCTGTTGTTTTGTTTGTCCCAACTTTCATCTTAAGTTCATAGTTCTTTAATTTTAATTCTTCCGAACGAAGATACATCCACGTATACATGACTTCTCAACATAAGACTTCCTTCACCGTTTTTTTTTTCTTTTCAATTACACATTCTTAAAATTTTCCTTCAATGCACATCTTTTAAATTTGATATTCCATAAGGGAAGGACAAAAAGGTGGGGAGGAGGGGGATGGGGGGAATTTCTAACTTGGTGTCTCTCCGTTGAACTAAAATGCACCAATAATTAATTCGGAGATCTGCGTTAAAATTATAAAACCATTAATTATCCTGGCCTCAATGTTCTTTAATAAATAAGAGTTTTGACGTTGTAGAACAGACCTTTAGATGATACGAGAGCAATACAAAGTCATATTCCACCAACCAAGCATTTAAAGCAGGTTAAAAAAGTTGTCATTATATGTAATATAGTTTAGGTTCTATCTTCTATGCCTAACAATGCAATAAGAAAACAAAATTTATGCTGTCAAGAGGTACGTGCAAGTTCTCCATCAGTGTCTTGCTAGCATTTCAAGTGGCGGCTTTTGCCTTCTCAAGCCATTTAAAGCAATATTGAGAATTTGCACAAGTAGGCAAACAGTTTATACAGCCACTGGGCCACATCTCTCCTTTGCAGCTAGGATAAAGTTTACTAATCTGAAAGTTAAAGAGCTAGCCCAAGTTGTAATGAACATTTTTTACTTGAGTGTGCAAAGGAGAATAAAAGGAGAAGAGAAAGGATTAAGTTGTGATTTAGTTAAGGATCAAACACACCTTCTTATATTTTTTAAGTTATCAAGAAAGTTGTAAAGGTCAATTCTTTTCAAGTGGCATGCATGTGGAGCTAAGAACAAATCCTTAGAAGTGTGATGCACTGCAAAAAAGATGCACGGTTAATTTTCAATTAGAAATTTTAATTAGTAACATAATCCGCCACATAGTCATTTAGTTTTAATAAAAAAATATAATTACTATTTTTTCAACTTCTGACACAAGATCTTTTAGTTCTCAATATATATAGTACTAGTGTCATTCCCCGCGCCATGCTACGGTAATTTTTTAAAAATTAATTATAATGATTTTATTTTATATTTTCTTTGCTCAATCTTTATGGTATGTGAATTTAATAATCAGCTTGAGCTCTGAACATGAGAATTAAACTAAAAATAGGTATATTTCACAAACCACGATGTATCTTGAGCAATTAAAAAATCTAAACTTACATAAAGTCTTAATTATGATTAAGAAAAATTAAACTTACACTATTAATATATAAAATATTAGTATCTTTCTTAAGGATATGGGCAACCTTCAATTACCTCAAGTACTCTAGTATGCACAATGTACATGGTACTTAAGCTTTACATACTTGCACCTTCACCAACTTTGATATTGACAACTACAGTTGAACATAATTTTGTGATATCAGATTACCCTTAATTTAATTTTGTACAAATGATTTACACTCCTATCATGAACATTGTTTTGCATATAATACATTTCCTCAATGTGCTATTAGGGAAGCTGGATAGCAAAACTCATTGAGAAAAATTTCAAACAAATAACCGACAAAGAGGAAATTACAAACGAAGAAGCAATATAGGGGGGGGGGGGGGGGATTATAAACAAAGAAGCAACAAAAGGGATATATTTATATACCTACCAATAACAAAAAAATACACAAATAAATGCAAAAGAGGTCTAAAACAAGGAGATCCCCTATCTCCTCTGTTGTTCAACATAACAGTTGATGTCTTAAGTAAAATGATTATGTGCAATGTGGATGAGGGGTCTTTAGCTAGCCTGCGCATTAAAGATCCTTTGAATCATATTAGAAGTCTTCAATTTGCAGACGACACTTTAATTTTTGTCAGAAGTACCTCCAAAGATATATCTGTTCTCAAGACAATTCTTTACATCTTCGAAGACATCTCAGGGTTGGGCATAAACTTTGCAAAATCATCTATGGTTTATTTTAGAAATATTCACAACAGAGGAGTTTCTCTAGCTTCATCTCTCAATTGCAAATTAGATACTCTTCCAATCAAATATCTTGGCTTACCTTTGAAAGGTGGAAAAATATCAAAATCTGATTGGCAACCTCTGCTGGATAATTTGCATCGTAAGCTTGCTTCTTGGAAGAGCAATTGCTTATCGATGGGAGGGAAAGTTGTCTTATTAAACTCGGTTCTCTCTTCCATCCCTTTATATTTCATGTCATTTTACAAACTTCCAGAATGGCTGATTAGAGACATTGACAAAATTAGAAAGAACTTCCTCTGGACTGGTAAAAAAGATTCAAAACCTTTTAAATGTCTGGTTAATTGGAAAAAGGTCTGTTTAAGCAAATTAGAAGGGGGTCTGGGTGTGAAAGATCTCAAAAGTTTTAATATATCTCTTCTATCTAAATGGTTATGGAAGTGTTTTGACAAAGAATCTTTCATAGGAGCTTTCCTTCATCATCTCTACATCAGAAAAGATTCTTTTTTGCAATTAGCTAATTGCAATGTCTGCAATTCTCATTTCTGGAATAATTTCATCTCCAACAAAGAAGTTTTTCTTCATCTCCTTTCATGGTCTCTCGGCTCAGGTGAAAAAATAAGATTTTGGGAGGACAAATAGATTGGCTCCAACAGTCTATCAAGTCTATATCTATCTTTATGCAGCTTAATCTTATCCAAGAATGTCTCCATTCGTAGTCAATGCATCTACCATAATAATTTATGGCATTGGCATCCCCTGTTGAAGAGAAGTATTTCAGCTGAATCTCAACATGCTAAACTTAATCTCTTGAATCTTATTAATCTGCAAAGTATTACAAATCAGTCTGATATTCCTATATGGTCTCTTACATCAAGTGGTTCATTCACTATTAAATCTTTTTATGAGTTCTTAACATCCAGAGGTATCAAATATGCTTTTACCAAAGTAGCATGGAATCCCATTTTACCCAGTAAAATACAAATTTTCATTTGGCTCTTATCCCTAAATCGCTTACAAACCAAAGATAATCTCATGAAGAAAGGGTGGCAAGGCGATCCTACTTGTGTTCTATGTGGTGCGCACTCTGAAACTAAAAATCATCTCTTCTTCTCTTGCAATACATCTATGACAGTCTGGCGGCATTTTGCAAACTATTTGTTACCTTTTAATTGGCCAACATCTCTTGATGATCTTCTGTTATCTGTTGCATCTCTAAAAAATTTGGATGGACTCATATGGCGCACTATTTTTTCTGCAACTTGTTGGCTTATATGGACTTCAAGGAATAAGTTTATCTTTGAACAAAAATCTTTTTCTGCTGAATCAATTATTAACACTTCAATTCTTGCTTTGCATGACTGGGCAGAATCGGGAAGAAGGAAGGAAGCTTTACAGTTGGCAAAAGTGTTCGAAGTCAAACCAATACCTCGCTGCAACAGTTAAGAAACATGGGATATCTCAGAATGTTGTATATATAAACTTTTGATGGTGTGTTTTCTTGTTGCTTAATTGATCTATAGAAAATTTAATTTCTTTTTTTCTAAATGTATGGCCGGCTTTGGTTCTCCTTTATATCCATGTCAACGATGAATGACGGCAAGGCCCTCTCTTCATCTTCATGGATGTTTGGGAGAAGAAGGTTATACATCAATAGCTAAGAGAAATTAAGTTTTCTATCTATCAATTGCTGGATACAATTCGTATCTAAATTTTGTAAAGATACTTATGTTTTTATTAAATGAACAGGGTCCAACCCTTGTTTTCAATCAAAAAAAAAATGGATACATTACTTTTATAAAATGGAGTGTAGCATTAAAATCTACAAGATGGATGCATAAGAAAAGCTCAATCGAGCCTGCCTTATCAACAATCATATGCATTATTATGGAGTTGGAACTAATGATAAAGAAAGGGATCTAAGAATACTTTTACTTGGATTAGCTTGAAATATTTATAGACAGGAGATGAATTGAGAAAGAGTGGGAAAGTTGATGAGGCTTGGCCATTAGTGAAAATTGGGTTGATGAGGTAGTGATAATTAGTGTAATTAATGGTAATTAAGAGAGGTTATGTTTCAATGCTTCATGAAAATTCAAAGATTTGAATTTGATGTGACATTATGACCATCTTCAATTTTACAAACAATAAATTTTATAATAATTTGTGTATAATAGATAAGATTTGGAAAGCTTTAATTGATGGATGGTAGAATATGAAAGTTTTAGTATTTGTATAAATATTTGAAAAGTTTTAGAATTTGTATAGATTACATGGAAGATGAATGATCAATTCTCTGGAAAATGGACACGTGGCCAATTCTATAAAAAAATTGACAGGTGGCATCTTAGGTTATTGTTTTAGTACAGTTTTTATAGTAATTTGTGTATAATACATAAGATTTGGAAAACTTTAATTGATGGATGGTAGTATATAAAAGTTTTAGTATTTGTATTAATATTTAAAAGTTTTAGAATTTGTATAGGTTACATGGAAGATGAATGACCAATTCTCTGAAAAATAGACATGTGACCAATTCTCTTTAAAGATTGATATGTGGCATCTTAAGGTATTGTTTTAGTATATGAGATAGATGGCATTTAGTATTCTTCAGAGGTTTCTTTGTTAAAACAGTTGATGACAGTATATCAAATAGTGAGAAAATTGTTAGTTTTCTGGAATTTAATTTATCAGGAGGTTGAAATGCAAAAATAAAAACAAAAATGTTAAACGGAAAGCGCCGACACATTCTCAAAGAAGATGGGAACGAGCTCTAAAGGTAACTAAACATTTTCATCATAACCAATTTTGGCAAGCCGGGGTCCAAACACCTGCATTTGCATGGCCCATATATGATCTTCAATCGACTATGGCCCATAGAGCACGAGAAATCAGGCTTGAAAACTTTGGGGTGGGAAAAAACATATAAACAAAAACAAAAAAAGAAGAGGGCAGTTTTTTTCTCCTTTTCATTTTCTCAAAATACAAGATTATACTTATACCTTTACTCTGTTATGTTGATTGTATAGTAAAAGTAAATGTTAACTTATTCCTACTCTCAAAACAATTTTGTATTATCATCGCTATCGCCCATATGACTAGCTTTTCTTTGGATAATTTGCCATTATTCAAGCCTCAAGTGAACTTGCACTTTCTCATATTTGCCATCTACTAGCTTCTGCACTATTCTACATCTCTTTGCATCAATCCCTTTTTTCATTCTCTCTCGTGTGATTCCTTATCCAATAAACCTCCTCCAACAAAGTTCAAATCAATAATTATAGTTGTGCATTTGTCATCTTTTATCTCCCTTACCATCATCACATGACAAAGAGGAGAACAACTTCCTTTGTTTCTCTTTTGTCTTACATTAAAGACGCGTTTGCATCTCAGTTTTTGGGTGGGAAAGAGCCCGAAAGCTGCCACTCCCATCTGTGGCAACTTTCGAGCTCCTCCCGAAACCAACCAAATGCGCCCTAAGGATATCAAAAAACCATTACATGTGCTACTTCTCCTAACTATACTCGAATTTTTTTTTTATTAATTGGTTGCTTATGAAAGACCTTGTATATAGTAACGTAGAGATTTTGTCATCTACTTTGGCTAGGAATTACGAAGCAGGATGCATCTATATGTACAATTTATTAAATAATAATCACTTGCCAAGAAACAAGATAAAATGATTTGGAGATAAATGATAGGGTTGTAGTTTTCTGATCAGCAGGTTATGGAATTCAAATCTTGATGCATCTGATTGAAATATGTGTGAGAAGTCCTTGTAATAAATTGAGAAGTCCTTTGTTCAGATGGTTGCATTCTGTTCTCATAAGTTTTCAATCTCTCGCTCGGACATAATTTAGCACAATATAAGTTATAGTACATTGGTCTCATTTAGTCATTTAGCGTTATTAATATTTTGTAGAGTTACAATATGCGCATTAGTAATTAGCATTTAGTCACACCTACCATCATATTCAATCTGAAACATTTGAAACTCATTTGTTAAATATATATCATTATATCATTTCTGAGATATAAATAGTAAGAGTAAATTTCGCATGATCACCCAAAACTTTGGCTTGCCTTGAGATAACATCAAAATTTTTTTATAAAAAAATGTCACATGACACTAAAATTTTTAGTCAGATAACCCCCATATTTTTCAGATAACATCCCTTTTCTGACACATTTTTTCTGGTGTTAGGTGACATTTTAAAAAAACATTGATGTTATTTCAAAACGGCCCAAACATGTTAAGGGTTGTGTGAAATTTAATATAAAATGTTTGATATGGATATAATTTGAGGGAATTTTTTCATGTCGACCTCAATCAAAGATAGAAGATAGCATGATGTGATAACGGTGCGTCTAGCAACAAGTGAAATGTGCATTCTTCCCATTTGAATAGCTTTTCCACTTCAAGGTGACACTACCTTTGACTTGTTTATATTCCTCAGTTGACATGCTTACTGTTCTTAATGAATGAAATGGATTTATGTAATCTCAAGGTGTGACCCGAATTTTTGGCGTTATAAGATAAAGCATGGTCATCAGTCTAGCAAAAGTGTGTAAGTTGTGATATAGCTCCAAGTCTTTTATCTTTTGAGTGCAAGAGAGCCTTGATGCTTTGGCTGTAATGCTCTGTTTGGATTTAGGGGAATAGCGGCCAAGTTAGGGGAGGCATTCACCCAATTTGAATAGCTTTTAGGGGGTGATATGTTCCCCTAGTTTCCCTCAGTTTACATCCAATATGATGTAAGAAGTTTAACAGACAATTTCATGGAGGATTCGGACAATCACGAGCTAAATACCGATTTATACGCATTATTGACTTCCGCAAAGAAATAATCATATCTTCCAACCCCGAAGGTAGATTCTGACTTATCATATATATAAATCGTCTATCTCGACGAGACAGAGCCAACTAGCTTGTCAGATTTTTAAAATCTCATCAGTAAAAAGGAATAAAATCACTTTTATCAATAAAATTCTTTTTTTATATTACTTCGTGGATTCGAGGTTATCTCTTCGAGGATTCGAAAATTATTCTTTGTAGATTCAGATAACACCCCTTAGTGGATTCCGATGTTTATCACTTATGTGCTGCGTTATAATAATACAAAATTTGTTCTCTCCAAATTCGGGATGAAGATGAGGGAAAGGGAATTCCGTTAACTTCCCTTCTTTCCCCTATTTTCCATTAAATTCTCCTGCTCGCCATGAAATCCAAACATGCCTTAAAGTTAAAGCTAGAAGATGAACAGATATCAACTATAACTTCTCCTATCCCCGATGAAATACAGTGACTTAAAGTTAGAGAATGGACAGATAGCTGACTGTATAGAGAAATGAGTACCTCTAGTGATTTGATAACCAGCACTCTGCCCTTGCTCCTCGTTAGCCCACTAGGAATAATAATGAGCGGATAGGGTCTGATTTTCTTCCATATGTGTACATAAAATTGAATGATATGTTGGATGCTTTGTTCATGAAAATTTTGCTTTTGTGAATAGTTTCACATTGAAAAATAAGATGAATAGTATAGGGTATATAATGGTTCTCTTCTTATTGGGTTTTAAATAGTGTTTTGGGTTTTGTGGGCTTTGCATATCTATCTCACACGAGCGCACACACGCCATGCCCCGCCGCACCACACACATTTTTGCTTCTCAAACTTTTATTTTTGCACGTTTTACACATTTTGTAACGGCTGCATGCGGGTAACGGAAGCAAGATTTGTAGGTAACGGTCCCTTGGATTCAGCGGGGGTCACACTTCTCCTCACCTATTTAAGCAGGCTTGGAGCTCATTCAGATACACACCAACAAAGAGAAAAACAACTTCTAAGCTCTCATCTTTCTCTACTCTTATTTTTCCGAGAAATTTTCGGCTACATATTTACATTTATATTTTGGGCAACCGTTTTCGTCTGAGCATAAGCTCTGTGACTCACGCCCGAGTGCAGAGGCCGACCGATTCTAGGGGTTTTTACTGCTACGGGAGAGGGGACAGATTGCGCCAAGGTGATAGGCGGGTCCTCAATCTTCTAGGGCAGTGACATCACGACTGCTCCCAATCAAGCCTGAATTTTCTAACTCTTTAATTTGGATTTTATATTATTATATTCCTGTTTTGACAGCATGATCAACATAGAAAAGTGGATAATTGGAGAAAAATGGTTCTTAAACTGTGTATTACACCAAAGAATTAACTAGTAAGTTCTATTGGCCAGAGACGTAGCCAGTAAAGGCTTGTCCTGGGTAGGGCAGCTGCTTAGAGCAAGAATTGCATCCTGTGTGGAGGGGTCATTCAAAGGTAAACACTTGTGACGACGGTTATTAACCTCTTTTGAGCAACTGAGCTAAGTTGCTTAAGCAAAAAGAAAAGAAATTAATTAGTATTTCAGAACCAGGACTGTACATTATAAAAGAACTTGATTCGGCTCGTGTTGACTCTTCATGTTTCGACTGCAAGCACGGAAAGAGCATTTTCGGCAATGAAACTCATAAAAACATCATGAATTGCTTGCTAATAACATGATACTTTATATTGAAAAAGAAATTACTTTCAGCCTCGATACAAAAGAAATGGTAGAAGAATTTGATTCACAACATATTTATAGACCACCTTTATTTTTTGCCCTTTTCGCCCAGGGTAAAAAAAAATTCCTGGCTACGCCACTGCTATTGGCTATTGCTTTCTTACCATATTTGTATGTATAATCCGTGCACCATCTCTCTCTTATTTCTGATACATGCTCACACCACTTTGTTTGGTTTAGTTTGGTCATGTTGTAATGATTTCACCTCCACTTTCTCTTTGCTAAAAGGCTCTCTTGTACTCATGCTAAATGTCAAACAAGGTCATTGCATTTGTTAACCTCCCAACACGGTGAACTTCTAACTTTCCGTCTTTTAAGTATCAGATAAAGTCATTATCTAGGCCCCACTCTAATAAAAGTTGGAGGTTACACGGGCTCTTAAGCAGAGGTTAGAAATCAAATTAAATCGAAATATAAATTGTACTACAAATAAAACATAATTTTCTATTTACGTCTATTACTCTTTGTAATTAGGGATAGACCGTCTGCGCTATCACTTAATTGGTCCTCTCTGGTTCTATTGTTGCAGATGGACCTCCTAAATGATCTTTGACTCTTTTACTTTCAAGAGATCTGTTTGTCAAAAAAAAAAAAAAAAACAAATTTCTCTTTCTTATGATAAAAAGATTAAAAAAATTCACTCAATGAGTCTATTTGTAACGATGGACTATAAGAGGTCTATTCACAATTACCCTTTTAATTTTATATGGACGCGTGTGTTGTGCGCAGCGGAGCTCGAAACAACACGAACAAGAAAGAGATAAATCACAACCAATAAGCCAAACACAATACCACAGTAAGACAAACGAATTTTACGTGGTTCGGCAAGTTGCCTACGTCCACGAGGCAAGGAGGTGGTAGTTCTTACTATTAGAAATCAAGAGAATACAAACAGGGTTACAAATCTCTCAAATAAACCCTAAAACAAAGCCTCTAGATCTCTCACAAATCTCCCACGATTAGATGCAACAATCCCCTCTCAAAGACTGTTCAAAACATCCTTACTTAACCACAATTAATTAGGATTAGGTTTATATATCAACTCATAAATAAAACGGGTTGAAAACCAAAACCCAGCTTAGACCCGACTCGCGATCGACCGTCGCGTCATGCGCGGTCGATCGCGAAAATGACAGAAACTTTCCTGGGTCTCTGGACTTTTGGCGGTCGACCGCCGCACCACGTGTAGTCGATCGCGACCTGATACAGACCAAAACTCATCCTCGTGCACGTTGGCGGTCGACCGTTGCGCCACACGCGGTTGACCGCACAACACCCAAAAACAGTTCATCGTCTTTTCCTGTGGTCTTCGTCATTGTGCTCGTCATTTCTTCAATTCTCCACCTCGGCGATGTTCGCGGGAAAATTTGTTGCTTTCTTCATTGTTGATATCATTGTACACTTTAATAATCGTTTATCGAATTACAAAGATCCGGTTACAATGAAAATCAAAATACAAATAAAGAAAAATTACAACTTGTTTCCTTCTTTGTCGAACGAATCGCGAGCTCCTGTTATGCGGTCACTCGCTTTGGTGGGTTCTTTGCCTGCGCCGGGGTTGTTTGCCGTGGACCACCGCGAGATCTAGATCCGGTCGGATCTACGCAGTATAACGGGTATTATCCCACCAAGGAGATAATAGCCGGGAGGGATTGTTTCACCAAGGAAACAACCGCTCGAATCTCGGGATCTAAGAACCAAGCTTAGATCCGGAGTGTACCTACGTAGATCTGAGGATTTGAGATCCGGTTCTCTCGAACACTTGCCTTATTTGGCGTTGATGATCGCCGAGCACCAGATCTGAATGAGGGAGTCCCCGAAGTCCTAAAGTTTGAGTCTTTTTAGATCTGAATCTCCAATCCAGCAGGGCTTCGCCTCCTCCAAAATCCAACCTTTCAAAAATAAGGCCTAAGGCTTGTATTTATAGGCTTGAGGGGTTAACGGAGCGGTCAAAACCACCTAAAACCGTCAAAAAACACGTCCAAAGTCCGAGACACCTTTGGGTGTCTCGGCCATGGCCGAGACACCTTAGGGTGTCTCGGCTATTTTGGTCATAACTTCCTCATATAACCTCCAAATGACCTGATTCTAGATGTGTTGGAAAGCTGATAAAAATATCTACAACTTTCATGTTTTGAGTTTCTTCAGATTCTAATGGGATCCTGGTCAAAACAACTCCACAAGTTCTGAGACACCTTTGGGTGTCTCGGCCAGGTCCGAGACACCTCTAGGTGTCTCTCCACTATTTTTGCCATAACTTTCGCATATGACCTCCAAATTATCTGATTCCAAATGTGTTGGAAAATTGACAAAAATATCTACAACTTTCCTGTTTTGAATTTCTTCAGATTCTAACGGGATCTTGGTCAAAACAGCTTCACAAGTTCCGAGACACCTTTGGGTGTCTCGGCCAGGTCCGAGACACCTCTGGGTGTCACGGCACTATTTTTACCATAACTTCCGCATATGACCTCCAAATGATCTGATTCCAAATGAGTTGGAAAGTTAACAAAAATATCTACAACGTTACTGTTTTGAGTTTCTTCAGATTCTAACGGGATCCTGGTCAAAACAGCTTCACAAGGGCCAAGATACCTCTGGGGTGTCTCGCAAAATCCGAGACACCTCTGGGTGTCTCGGCACTATTTTCGCCATAACTTCCGCATATGACCTCTAAATGATCTGATTCCAAAAGGGTTGGAACGTTGAAAAAAATATCTACAACGTTCCTGTTTTGAGTATCTTTAGATTCAGATCGGATCATAGTCTAAACAGCTTCACAAGGGCCGAGACACCTCGGGGTGTCTCATTCAGGCTGAGACGCCGTGTTATGTATACTTGTTCGTTTCCGCCGTAACTTCTTCATCCGAACTCGGATTTGAACGATGCAAAGTGCGTTGGAAAGCCGACGAGGATTTATATAAGCTCTAATGATTAGATTATCTGTAGAATAAATGAGACACGAGGGGCGATGTGCCTTTTGTAAACATCGCGGGGCTCCCGATCAGTCCGTATTCTCGTTATTCCGAAATTCCGTTGCTTCACATAATTTGTCAATTTACTTCAAGCATTTGTCGATGTCAATCAATCTTCCGTGATTCGAATAGTAACGTTCATCGTCTTCTCTTAATTTCGAGCCGTTCGCGGGGACCTATGGGTAATTTTTGGCGCCTACAGGCGAATGTTTCTTCCAAACTAAGCCGACACCAAATCATCCAAATGTCCCACTTGTTACGTCCAGGACGATGTGGAAATACCCACGATAACGAACTTAATCCACAACAAGTCGAGAACCCAAACGAGAGTTCAAACAATCCCCCTATCGAAATCAACCAATCCAACCGGTTGCATCGAAAAGACTGCCTACGTATCCTCTTGCTCAAGGAATCAAGCCGAACGTGGTTCATCCAAATGGCCTCCAAAGACCCTCGACACTGAAGAATGTTCAATAGCTTTAAACAATGATTAAATTTTATACCTAAAACAACTTTGGTTAGCATATCTACAGGGTTGTCCTTCGTGTGAACCTTCTCTAATATGACGTCTCCATCATCCAATATGTCTCGAGACATTAATGTGCTTCGTGCGTGCATGATAAACCTTGTCCTTTACCAAATAGATAACCAACATGCTATCATAATATACTCGAAGGGTCTCTTGTGTAATCCCTAAGTCCACCATCAGTCCACGTAACCACAAAGCCTCCTTAACAGCTTCAGTCACCGTTATATACTCCGCCTCTGTAATAGAGGGAGTCATTGTAGACTGAAGTGTACATCTCCAATAAACCGGTGCTCCTGTCAATGTAAATGTTCGCGGGAAAAATTGGTGCTTTCTTCATTGATGACGTCATTGCTATCTTAAAGAACAACTTTATGCGTTACAGAAAGATCCGGTCTTTGTATAAGATCCGGTTTACAATGAAAATCAAAACAAAGAAACAAAAATTACAATTTTTCTCTTTTGTCGAACAGATCGCGAGCTCCTGTTTTGTGGTCACTCGCTTTGTGGGTTGTTTGCCTGTGCCGGGGTTGATTACCGTGGACCACCGCGCAATCTCGATCCGAACAGATCTACGTGGTATGACGTGTATTATCCCACCAAGGAGATAATAGCCGGGAAGGATCGTTTCACCAAGGAAACGCTCGCTCAAATCTCGGGATCTAAGAACCAAGCTTAGATCCGGAGTAGAATGACGTAGATCTGAGTATCCAAGTCTTCAAGCCTTCACAATTCCGAGTTGAGGTCGCAATCCGGCAGAGTTTCGGCTCTTCAGAAGTTCAGAAAAAAGTCCTCCCAAATGAACAACCACCCCCCCTATTTATAGCCTCTCTTCACTGTGCATTCGAGCACAAGAGAGAGGGGGGGGGGAGTCGGGCCACCCCAGGGTGGCTCGGCTCATGCCGAGCCACCCTGGGGTGCCTCGGCTTGGGCCGAGCCACCCCGGGTTGGCTCGGTTTAGGCCGAGTCCCCGGGTGTGTTCCGTTTTGTCGTTTTTCGGTGTTTTCCATCTTTCGGTTCTTCGTTTGATTTGTCCGGACTTTGATTTGATAGCCCAGGTCTTTATTTGGCAGTATTCCCACCTCGGTGTTTGAGTTCAAGTCCGTTTTGTTGTTGGACTATTCGTTAACATTCCGAACCGTTGGTTTGGTTCCACACGCGAACGTATTCCGTTGCTTGCGTGTCTCATCGTCTCGTCGCTCGAACGTCCGTTGATTTGTCGAATCATCGTGCCGAGCCATGTTAAGGGACCTATAGGTAATTTTATACGCCTACAGTAAACACATATCCTGAAGTAGACCGGCACTTGTCAAGATCCCCCGCATAGTCTGAATCCACGTAACCAATACAATCCTACTCATTCTTCTCACTCTTCTGGAAAATCAATCCAACATCCATTGTACCTTTAACATACCATAGAATCCATTTCACGGCCTCCCAATGACCCTTTTCGGGGTCGTGCATGTACCTCGATACCATGCTCACGGCATGTGACAAATTTAACCTCGTACACACCATCGCATACATCAAGCTACCCACTACACTGACATATGAAACAAGTGACTGTTTGGGTCAAAATTGAGATTTTCATTGGTGTCGAACTCATTACAATTTCAATCATTACAATAAGTTCAAAAAAAAGAAAGAAAGTCGATATTTTTATAAGATCTCCTTTATACAATGAAAATAAAGATTATAACTCTTGTCAAACAGCTCAGCGGATGTTTATCACCTGCTGCTTACGTGAGATCTTTGCCTGTGCCGGAGACGTTAATATCCGTGGACCGCCACGGATCAGATACGGTTAGCAGAAGTTGGATAATCGATGCTCTCACTTCACGAAGGAAGTAATTGCAGTAGCGGTGATTTTGACTAAGCAAAATCACAGTTTTTCTCAAGATTTAAGACCAAGCTTAAATCCGGAGGAATAGGGGACGGGTCTCAGATCTCTCGAACTCCACTCTTTATGCACAGGAGATCGCCAAGATCTGCTAACCCTTGCTGTAAATTTGTGGCTCCACTCTCCAATTCGGCAACGTTTCACCCTCTTGATGTCCAGATCCTTAAAAATGGACACTTGAGCTCTTATTTATAGGCTTATTTGATGGCTTTTTAGATCAGAACGAGGGATCCCCTCTATCTTCAGTTAACAACAGCATAACCACTGTATCAGATCAGTTGGAATGCCCAAATCCGAAAGAATACATAAAAGAACCGAAAAAACCCGATTCTGGCCAATTCACCGAGCCATTGGTCTGACCGGATCATTTCGACGTGTCCCGGTCGCCAGAGGCTTTCGTGGTTTTCTAGAGTTCGGCTCGTTTCGTCGTTTGTATGTATCATATTGTTTCGTCGACCGGTACTGTGACGCCCCTGGGTTCACGCAAGGCTGCAGTCCGAGGTGAAACCAGAAATGTCAAACCTGCCATGCACCCCACCGTGCAATAACATGTTTCACCATCACAATCACTATCTTTCTAGAGGAGTCAACAACAGGTGTAGGTACAAAGTAAGTAAAAGGTTTTACAACAGAAACTTGATGAAATGATAGAACATCAAATTAACAAATCTCATAAACCAAATAAGCTGGAATACATAGTCAAGTCTGAAATGAATAATGACAATCTGGAGATCTCAACATGTCTCAAAATACATAATATCTGATACAGGAAAATAAGGCACACAGCCTTTACAACTCTAGAGCATAAACCTCTCTAGTCTAAAATGTCTCAAGTGGAGTACAAAAATAAAATACATCTAATGAGAGGATAACAGATACTAGTAAGGGTCGTCCTCAACCTGCGACTCTCCGGGCTCCTGGCTCGTTACCTGAAAGGGGGAGGGACAACGAGCGTCAAAGCGCTAACGAGCAACATCACAACCAACCCTAAGGGATAGGGCTTGTTGTATATGAAAATGTAGTTAATACAATATAATATAAATCATTTACACAAACATTAATGGGTTTTAGTACTTAGGGAAATACAACACGAGCATAGGTACGTCGAGCGAAATAATCCAAACAAGAAAACCCTCATGTATATACCTTGTATCTCAAATTGTAGATCCCTAAATACAAAACCCGAAGTTGGTCACAAGAAAAAAAAAGAAAAAAAAAGAATACATACCCATCTCTACCGATAACATGGAAATAAAACGAAGCTACAATAGGTGTCATGTTCAACCTAGGTAGCTATCATGCCCCGGCCAAATATAATATGTCGTGTACCCAACTTGGTTAAATAACATGCTCAAGGTTTAGCAAAAGTCTAAAACATGATTGAAATGGATTATAGTCCAACACGAGGACTCTAATGGATTATAGTCCAACACGAGGACTTAACATGGATTATAGTCCAACACGAGGACTCTAATGGATTATAGTCCAACACGAGGACTTAACATGGATTATAGTCCAACACGAGGACTGTGTTTATGAACCATGAAATACTAGTAGTAAAGGTATACATGTTCTACTCTTGTACATGCCTCGTTGTACGAATCTAAACTTGTGTCAAAAAAATCATCTCATATGTGTAGATGAAAGCATAAATACTGTAATTTAATACCCTGTAAACAAGGCAACATTCTCATGTTCAACAAAAGCTCTACAAGATTCTCGATCATATATGAACATTGTATGAAAGTATAAGCACTGTAGGTGATCAAGCAGAAATACAGACAACTAGGAAAAACTCCGATGGGTCGACTCATGATCAGCTATGAGTCGACTCAGCAGACACTTATGAATAACAGGAATTAACTCCGTGAGTCGACTCATGACAGTCATGGGTCGATTCAACCTGATGAGTCGACTCATGATGAGTCATGAGTCGACTCACGGGCTGCGAACAGGAAAATTCACAACTGCAGCTCAACCATCTCGTTCCATACTCCCTCTATACTGATCTCCACCTCCATAACTATCAATTCTAGACTAGAGGCAGAGATAAAATTCATATATAGCATGAGCAATGAACATTAGCATGTTAGACCTAACTTTTGACTCCTAAACATGAGTGAAAACCTTTAATCAAAATAAAAACTCATATTTGTTATTCTAAAAAAAATATTTCCAGATCTGGGTTTTCTTCAAAAACATTGTTGGTGAGGATTTAAAAATCTGAAACACATGATTTCTAGCATTCACCCTAATAAGAACATTGATTTATACTTGAAAATAAGTCTTAGGCTTAATAAAACTCAAGAAAAACATTTATGAACTGTTAAAAGCATGGGAGAAGGATTGGACGAGATGTTATTCGCCTCAGAAGTGATGATGAACAGTCCCCTTCGCTGCAATCCACAAAAAGCCGCTGAAAATCCCTAAAAATCGCCCAAGAATACCCAAAAACGAGCTAGGATTTAGAGGGGGAGAGGAGGCAAGGGTTTCTCTAGGGTTTGCTGATGGAAAAGAGTGTTTTCGGGTGGAGGGAAATATATATGAGTAGATAAAACCCGACCTGAAACCCAACAGACCCGAACTGAGAAAAGCCAAAAATCCACGATGAGTCGACTCACGGTATATTATGGGTCGACTCATGGGTCATGGGTTGACCCATAATTCATGAGTCGACTCAGCATAAACTAAATGGTAACAGGACTCGATTTCGTGAGTCGACTCATGACAGTCATGGGTCGACTCAACATGATGAGTCGACTCATGACATATCATGGGTCGACTCATGGACTAAAAACTATATGCTTCGACTCTGCTGCACATGATTTGAAATTTTGCACACTCAACCTCATTACTGATGCACATATACATACTCAAAATCTACGGGGTCTTACAGGTACGCTTCCTCGATTCGCTTTGCGTGTTTCGTGAATGCACGGATTGTTTTGACGGTGGCTGGGCTAATTTTTAAGTCACTTGGCTTGCCGTTCCGATGGTCAGCGAATGCGCGGGTTACTTGGAACTGGCTAATGAGTGCGCGGGCCAATTAGAATAGCCGGTGAACGCACGAGACACCTGGTTCGTCATTCCGGTGATCGTTGAGCGTACGGGCCATTTGGTGGTGACCGATGTGTATGCGGGCCGCGCGATTGAATCTTCTTGACTTGGATGACGATGTTTATCGCCTCCTCTTCGTCTTGAACCATATACAGGAACTTATAGGTAATTTTAGACGCCTACAGATACCCCCTCCAAAGTATTTCAGACTCATTCTTTTATAGAGGAGTCTGGAATGCTTTGGATAAGATAGGCCATCTCCTCAATTTCGTAGAGTGACCTTGAACTACCTCAATTCTTAACTTCTTCAGCCTTCAATCTATCCATTATTTCGTCAAATAGATGAAGTTTTTCCGGCGCTACGTTTATCATCTGACCGTTATCGAAATCTTGAACTGAGATTGGTGTGTAAATTTCTGAACTTAGCTCGTGCCATTGAGTTGACTTTGAACTGATCATCTCCGTCGGGAATTCATATCTGATTGTAATTAAAATCCTTGGAGTCATCTTTTGCCTTATTTTGGCGAAATTGCTGATGTGTTGACCGGCATTGATCTTTACTGTAACACGTTGTGCGGCGTTGACTTTTGTTGTAACGCGTTGATTGGCGTTAACACAATTTATACTCGTACGTTTGCTGGAGTCTACGCAGTTTAAGCTCTTAAGGCATTGGAGCATGGCGGTCTGAAATTTGGTCTACAGGACCAACTATTAAAGTTATTTTGTCTGCAGATATGGATCTTATCCCTAAGTGGTTGGATGCTCAAGTCACGAGACCAACTAACGGAGCTGGTGCGTCAATGACTCGTACTTATAGAATTTTTGGTAAATTCTCAGCCATCAACGGGTTTGATGAGCCTTTACCGACTACCGTTTGAGTCGAGCTAGCATGCGGATTGTTTAAGTCCGTTCCGCATGTGACGTTATGCTAAAAGAGTTAACCCTTTTAGTGCTACGATATTGAATATGTAGACTTCATCTTTTTCCTGTGAAAAGACTAAACAACAACGTGTATCAGACGTTGACTTAAGATTTTTGGCAAATCCTCAGCCCTTAACGGATTTGACGTGTTCTTACCGATTACCGTTTGAATCGGGCTTACATGCAGATTGTTTTAAGTCCGTTCTGCATGTGATGTTGTGCTAAAGGAATGAACTCCATTAGACTTGATGCTACAACTTCGAATACGTAGACTTTGCCATTATCACGGAAATAGGCTACCCGGTAACGTGTGTTACATATTGACTTATCCCTACTTAGGCTTCGGGATAAAAGTCCCCAAACTAAGATTCTGGTGTCTTCTTCAATCGTTGAAAGACTAAACTGGCAACACGTGTTAGGTGTTGACTTATCCCTACTTAGGATTCAGTATAAAATTCCCCGTGCGTGTAAGGCGCAGATTTTGGTGTTATTAATAACAACCTGTCACAATGCCGAATATGTGGGCTCTTGTCCTTTTCACGGCAAAAGACTAACCGGCGACGCATGTTAGACATAGACTTAGGATTTTTGGCAAACCCCGAGCCTTCAACGGATTTGACGAGCCTTTACCAATTACCGTTTGAATCAGGCTAGCATGTGAATTATTAAAACCCGTTTCACATGTAACGTTATACTAAGAGAATTACTTCTCTCAGACTTAATGTTATGATTTTGAATACATAGACTTCATCATTTTTTTACGGGAATATGGCACCCGGCAACGCGTATTAGACGTTGACTCATTCCTACTTAGGATTTAGAATAAAAGTCTCCAGAATTATACTCTGGTGTCTTTTTCAATTGGTGAAAGACTAAACCGACAACGCGTGTTAGGCGTAGGCTTATCTCTATTTAGGAATCGAGATAAAATTCCCCGTACATAAAGTGCACGGATTAGAAGTTGAGAATTGTGTCTTTTCTTAGGGTAAAGGTAAACCCGATGCTGGAAAACAAGAATTTTATATTCTATCTCTAGGTCTTGTTTAGGGTAAAGACGAACCCAAAAATGGAAGAGGATGAATTTTATATTCTATCTCCCAGCACTGAAGAGGAAGAATTTTATATTCTATCTCCAGTTGAAAAAGAGACTCGAGGTAGGATCTCCACCCCCAGAATCCGAAAAGATGAAACTAAGAGTGGGATCTCCACTCCGAGAATCGAAAAAATTCAAGCAACCCTAACTTTTATAGGGTTGGTTGCTTGATCCAAACAAAGAGTTCCTCATTTATTGAGGGGAAATTCTGATTTCGAACCTAATTTTTATAGTTTTGGCTAAAAAGGAAAAGATGAAAGTTTTTCGTTTATCGAAAGGGATGACTCGATCTTAGTCCTAACTATCTGTAAGTTTGACTAAGTGAGGTCGGAGACAATTCTAACTTTTATAGGTTTGATTGTTCAAATTAAAAGTGGACTTCTCATTCATTGCAGGAATCGAAAGAGGATTTTAGTTTTGGCCCTAACTATAGGAAGGTTTGACCGAGTGGGAGGTTTGAGACGATCCTAACTGTAGGAATGTTTGATCGTTCGATTTGTGGGCATCTCGTTCATTGGAGGAATCGAAAGGGGATTTTGGTTGTGGCCCTAACCGTAGGAAGGTTTGATCAGATAGACAGTAGGAGTGGGAGTACAAATCATAGTGGGAGTGTTGATTCGTACAAATCACTCAAAAGAAGTTCCTGGTGTTAAGTGACAAATACTTAACACGAAGGGGTTTGATAATCGTCAATGATGAGTGCACAGATACATCAAAAGTTTTAGTGGATTTAACCGAAAGGAATTTTTTTAGTAGTCTCACCGACAATTAGTCTGATTGGTGGGGATTCTGTGATGGAAGACTGTGAGTCGTCAAACACCAATAGGAATTTTGTGAGGGAAGATTGATCTAACGAAGTGATCGAATCTCATCTTATCAAAAGAGTATTCGGAAATCATAGTGGGGGTTTAATGTTTATCACTTTGTTCGTAATGATCGGGTTATCCCTAAAAAATTACATGTAGCATTCTTTCGGGAACTTCCCATTACATAAATCACCCACCCCCAGCTTCCTTTGCGAAACTGGTTCGGACATTATATTTAGTTACATGACCAGGTTATCCTTAAGAATATTAGCATAATATTCTCCGGGAACTTCCCGTCAAAAGTGGGAAACTGTTTAGACTCGTGTGCCTATTGGAGTATTAAGAAGCAGTTTATACTCATATACTTGTCGGAGTGTCGCCATTCTCATTTGGCTTATCCCAGCGTTATGATGCCGGCTTCAACTAAGGTTTGGATGCTATTCTTGAGAGCAAAGCAATCCTTGGTGGGATGAAGGACCCTCCTGTGGTACGCACAGTACTTGGATCCGCCGTGTTGTCAGTTTCCTCCTGATTTATGATAGGTGGTAGCTTGATCTTGTTATTTTCAAGGAGGGATTCGAAGATGACTGGAACGTCTTCATCCTTGAAGAAGTACTCTTTTTGGAGTCTTGAACCCGAAGTCTTCTGCTGTCTTCGGGGTTGCTGTTGCGACGTCTGATTAGCGTCAATAGCTACTGCAGGTGTTTTGTCCTTACCACGGGAGGCGAAGTTTGAGCTCGGAGGATTAGCCGTCGGTTGGCTCCTCTCGGCCTTCTTCCTTCGGAGGAAGCGTTCAGCCCACTCTCCGTGCACCTTTAACTCTTTCCTGTTGTTGGACGGTGCTACTCCCGTAATTTCCAACACGTCCAAAGAGAGGTTGTTGTGGCAGGCTTGGAGGATGAAGTCCTCTGTGATCGGATCTCGGCAGTTCATCGCCTTATTCCGAAAGCGCTTGATGAAGTCGTCGACCGTCTCGTCATCTTTTTGCTTCTCATCGAAGAGCGTCCTGATTGACACCTCGGCATCATCGTCAAAGAAATAAGTGAGAAATAGGTTCTCTAGGTTGTCCCAGCTGTTGATGCTTCCAGACTTGAGACGGCGGTACCAATCGAAGGTGAGCCCGCGAAGGGTGCCAACGAATGATCTAACCATCAAGGCTTCATTGTTGGAGATCATGCCCAAGTAGGACTTGAAATAGATCAGATGCTGAGTGGGCGAACCATTCCCATCGAATGACGTGAAATTGATCAGGTTGAACCTCACCGGATACGGGATCGAATCCTACTCTCTCGGATATGGACACAGAATACCGATCCTTTTCACCTCTCGAGCAGACATCAGAGCGTTGATTTTGCTCTCGAGATCTTTTATTTTCTCATCCTCACTCGTATCGGGGCTTGGATGATTTTTAAGATGAATAGCGGGGCTACCCCCAGTGTTGTCGTTATTGGTAGGACCACCTCCAGCATTTTGGTCAACGGGAGGGTTCTCAACATCGAGAGGTTCATCCACATCTGAATCGCTACCTACTTGGTCAGCACAGTTACGACGGCTGGATTCACCGAACTGATTGGACAGAGCCCGAATTTGTTGGTCATGCTCCTCCCTCATTCGTAGCATAGCCATTTCCATTTCGATCTTGAATGACTCTTTCTTCTTGGTCAAGGCATCCTCAACCATTTTGGCTACTTCCTCGGTGTTAATCATAAACACTTCGCGGGATTGTCCCGGACTGGATACCGTATTATCAGAAGCGATTGTCGAGTTAGCATCTGATGCTTCATCATCCGAGGATAACCCTCTCTGCATTCCCTGATCGTAACTGGGTTAGACGATGCAATACAAGTGGGTCAGAGCTAGAAGGTCGAATCGATTTTCCCTTATCAGCCATATTTATTGTGACTTCCGAAAGTTCGTCATCTTAAACGGCCGATCGTTTCTTGCGAAAACGTCTTGGCTCGGACTTAGTCACTCCGTTAGAGATCCTCTCAAATATCGAGACCCTCTGCGGAGCAGTCTTGGGGCAGCCACACGCTGATAATACTGCTCTGATAATGTTTGTGCACGGACAATAAGAGTCCGTTTCTCGGGTACTTCTCTTTCGAGATCTGTTCGTACCCCCAGCCCGATAGTACATCTCATCGGTCTGAAGACCGAAGCAACTTATCATGTGTTGGCATGACTCATCAAGTATAACGTTATCGTCTGACGAATACGTTTCCTTCCAAGGACTCGATGCCTTGTTTGCGTCCTCAAGAGTCACGCGTTTAGAGCTGCGTTTTTGGGAGCGTGAACTCTTGACGGGCTCTTGGACTTTAATTCGTCATCCGAGGCGGTCAAGTGCAGGGGTTTTCCTATTATAGGAAGGCTCTGCCTTGTCGCGAGGGTGTGTGCGACCCCCAGCTCGAGTGGTTGCTCGGGGTTCAGTCACCGGACCCAAGCGTTCTTTGATTAGAACTTTGTCTCGATTCTCGTGCAAAGGACCTAGGCGATCCGTCATCCTTATCTTGAAACGAGACGAGTCTCTGTGGTTGTGAGGCTTCACCGGAAGTGTGGAATCTATTGGGATAGGAATAGGGGCCATCGGAGACTCAAAACAATCCGCGGGAGGTGAACCGAACATGAGGCGAACCGAACCAGAGCGGTTCAGACACTAACCACTCAATGGTGGCTCGGTTTTGGTCGAGCCAGCAAAGGCTGGTTCGTGAGTTTCGGGCGGTGTTCGATTTTTTTCGACGCCGTTTCGGACTTTGGTTTCCATACTTGGCATAGCTTTGGTGGCTTCTTAATCACCTCTTTTTGCTTTAACCTCTGCGCTTCTTGCACGAAAATCCGTGCGTGCGTAATTAGGGCGCGACGCTTCTGAATACGCTCCTCGAGGGTTGAGCGGGTCCGTTTGACTTGGATCCATTCATTCGCTGTTGGTTTAGAGGAGAGGGCATCTGTTTGCCGCTGGGGAACTTGGTTCTTTCTGTGTTTCAGATCCGCCTCATAGCCAATCCCGTCAACAGGCTCCAAAGCCTTAGCAAATCGGCGCACAAGTCGTTGGCGCTGCCTTTGATGTACCCTCTTCGATAAAGTTGGCGCGGGTACAGTGGTTATCTCCTTGATTGAGGAGGAGTCCCTGTAGATCCGGCTTCGTTGGAGGCCGGAAGGGTTTTGCAACGCGAGATTGCAACGGCAACGCGGGCCTTGATCTTCTTACGTTTGCGAGGGGCAGAGGATCTGGAGGAGGAGGACGACAGAAATTCCTTGAATTTTAGTTGGTCGAATTCGTACTCGACCATTTCTTCAACCGGGATCTGGATCATTGGTTGCGGCACGATAGCTTCGGCAGCGAAGCTGTTGGCTCCCACTGTGGTCGCCAGCGTGTTTGGGTCAAAAGTTAAGATTTTCATTGGTGTCGAACTCATTACAATTTCAGTCATTACAATAAGTTCAAAAAAAATAAAGAAAGTCGATCTTTTTATAAGATCTCCTTTATACAATGAAAATAAAGATTATAACTCTTGTCAAACACAGCGGACGTTTATCACCCGTTGCTTGCGTGGGATCTCTGCCTGTGCCGGGGACATTAATATCCGTGGACTACCGCGGATCAGATCCGATTAGCAGAAGTTGGATAATCAATGCTCTCACTTCACGAAGGAAGTAATTACAGTAGCGGTGATTTTGACTAAACAAAATCACGGCTCTTCTTGAGATTTAAGACCAAGCTTAAATCCGGAGGAATAGGGGACGGGTCTCAGATCTCTCGAACTCCACTCTTTATGCACAGGAGATCGCCAAGTTCTACTAACCATTGCTGTAAATTCGTGGCTCCACTCTCCAATTCGGCAGCGTTTCGCCCTCTTGATGTCCAGATCCTTAAAAATGGACACTTGAGCTCTTATTTATAGGCTTATTTGATGGCTTTTTTGGATCAGAATGAGGGATCCCCTCTATCTTCAGTTAATAACAGCATAACCACTATATCAGATCAGTTAGAACGCTCAAATCCGAAAGAATCCATAAAAGAACTAAAAAAACCCGATTCTGGCCAATTCACCGAAGTGGCTCGGCCTTGGCCGAGCTACCAAATGGTTGTTTGGCCTGTGGCCGAGCCACTGGTCTGACCGGATCATTTCGACGTGTCCCGTCGCTAGAGGCTTTCGTGGTTTTCTAGAGTTCGGCTAGTTCCGTCGTTTGTATGTATCTTATTGTTTCGCCGACCGGTACGCTTCCTCGATTCGATTTGCGCGTTTCGTGAACGCGCAGATTGTTTTGACGATGGCTGGGCTAATTTTTAAGTCACTTGGCTTGCCGTTCCGATGGCCAGCGAATGCGCGGGTTACTTGGAACTGGCTAATGAGTGTGCGGGCTAATTAGAAATAGCCGGTGAGCGCACGAGATACCTGGTTCGTCATTCCGGTGATCGTTGAGCGTACGGGCCACTTGGTGGTGACCGATGTGTATGCGGGCCGCGCGATTGAATCTTCTCGACTTGGATGACGATGTTTATCGCCTCCTCTTCGTCTCGAGCCGTCAACGGGAACTTATAGGTAATTTTAGACGCCTACAGTGACACATTAGCTACCCACTGCACTGGCATACATCAAGCTAACCTCTGTACTAGCATACGAAATAGGTGACACATTAGCTAAAAGCTTAAAGTGGGAGCCAATGGAGTGTTAACTACTTTTGTATTACCATCAAAGCTGAATTTCTTCAACATCTTTTGCAAATAGTTCTCTTGTGTAAGCTTCAATCTCCCCTTCACCCTGTCTCTCTCGATCTCCATACCCAATATCTTCTTTGCTTCTCCAAGATCCTTCATATCGAACTCGGATGACAACTCTTCTTTCAACTTTTGAATAGTCGAAGAATTTCTGGAAGTAATAAGCATATCATCAAAATATAAAAGCAAATATATGTGCTCACCATCCTATAGCTTGTGCATGTAAATACATGGGTCGTATGGGCTCCTCGTGTACTCATGACCAATCATAAAACTGTCAAATCTCTTATACCATTGTCGTGACGATTTTTTCAATCTATAAAGAGGCTTCTTCAGCTTGCAAACCAAATCTTCTTTTTCTATAGCTTTGAATCCCAAGGGTTGTGTCATGTAGATCTTCTCATCTAAATCACCATGTAGAAATGTTGTCTTCACATCTATCTGTACCAAATCCAAATGCACATGTGCCACCAATGCTAATAAAATCTGAATCGACGAATACTTTATAATGGGTGAAAATACCTTGTTGTAATCAATGCCCTCAAGCTGTGCATATTCCTTAGCAACTAATCTGGCTTTGTACCTAATGTCCTCAATAGAAGATCCCTCTTTCTTCGTATATATCCACTTGCAACTAATAGCTTTCTTCCCCTTAGGTAGCTTCGCAAGTTCCCAAGTGTCGTTCTTCTGAAGAGATCATATCTCCTCCTCCATAGCTTCACTCCACCTGATTGAATCGGGACTAGACTCTGCCTCTCTGAATATGGATGGAACCATAACATCAACGATCTCTACTGATAATTCATATGCGACCATGACATCATTATACCTAGCTGGCCGACGAATCACCATTCTAGGTCTATTCGCTACAATAGACTCCTGAACATGACCCTACTCCTGAGTCTCGCAATCCACTATATCTTCTATTTTCCCAGCTATCATCACATCTCCTCCCAGTATCATCTCTTTAGGAGCTTCAATGGATACAATGCTATTTGGAGTGGGTAGAGTCACATCATCCTCCACCTGCCGTGATATCTCTCGAATCTTGTCTTCCTCCACCTGCTGAGGAACTTGATGCCTCATCATGTACATCTCATTAAATATGACATCCCTGCTAATAACTATCTTCTTATCCTATGGATCTCATAACTTAAAGTCTTTAACTCTATCTCTAAATCCCACAAAGACTGTCTTCCTCGCCCTCGGATTTAATTTACCATCACTAACATGATAATAAGTAGGACACCCAAATATCCGTAGCGACTCACTAGCTACCGAACCAGACCAACGCTCCAAAGGAGTCTTCCCCTGTATCGCAGTGCATGACAATCTATTAACGAGATGGCTCGCATAAACTAACGCCTCGGCCCAAAATAATCTAGGCAATCCACTCTATGTCATCATACATCGCACATTCTCCAGTGAGGTACGGTTCCATCTCTCAGTCATCCTATTCTGTTGCGGTGTCTCTCGAACTGTGAAGTGTCACCTAATGTCGTGGTCCTGACAAAACTATAGAAACGAATCACTCTTATACTCTCCATCGTTATCTGAGCGTAGAGTCTTCACCTTTCTACCTGTCTGCAGCTCTACTTTTTTCTTTCACTCCATAAAAATATCCAAGACCTCATGTTTATGCTTCATAGGGTATACCTAATTCCTCCTGGAATAGTCATCAATAAAAGTGACAAAATAGTTGGTTCTATCAAGTGATGTGTTCTCGGAAGGGTTCAAAATATATGTGTGAATATAATCCAATATACATTGGGTGTTGTGAATAGTGGTGCCAAACTTCAATCTAGTCTTCTTCTCAAGTACATAATGCTCACACAGCTCCATCTTACAGGTCTTAACACCTTTCAATAGCTCATGTTTTGTTAATGACTGTAGAGACTTATCACCTGTGTGCCCTAATCTCATATGTCATAATGTGGTAGTATCCGTCTCTATAGTGATAGAAGCTGCCAGACCCCCTGAAACTGTCTTACCTTTCAAGTAGCATAGATTGTTTTTCCTGACACCTCGCATCCTCACCATAGAACCCTTCGTGATCTTCACTGTAACATCCTCTAAGGTCACTCTATATCCAGCTACCTCTAAAATACCAAGAAAAATGATGTTTTTCGTCAACTGCGACACGAACCTCACTTCTTTCAACCCCCTCACCATACTGTCATGCATCCTGATCCAGACTAAACCAATACCACCAATATGGCATATGTGGTCATTACTCATAAGCACGACATCCCTTTTTTCCAGCTTCTCAAATCTAGAGAACCAATCCCACATAGGACAAATGTGATATGTGGCTCCTGAATCCAACATCTACTACGTGGAGTCGGCATGGCAAACTGACGGTTGTGCAGGGCACAAATAGCCTGAAAAATCTGACTCTGAATGTTCATCAACGGCTTTTGTAATATTCACTTCTGAAGCTTGTACAACTTTCCCCTTATTCTTCCTGGCTTTTTCTTTCCACTTTTGCCAGTCAATCTTCCAATGTCATTCTTCTTTATAATAGCGATATTCATTTCTATCAATACTCTTATAAGCATCTCTATTCTTCGATTTTGAGCGGTTGTCTTGACGATGGTTTGGAGTACGGCCTCGAACTGCTAATGTATCTCCCGATGCTTTCTCGGAGGGTTCACCATCACTCTTCCTCAACTCATAATTTACCAAAGCTGAGGTCATCTCCTTAAAACTAACAGTAGTTCTTCCATTGATCATAGTGAGAATGAACGCACCATAATCATTCTCGGGCAACGAACACAAAAGTAGCATCGTCTTGTCTTCATTCTTAACCATGATGTCCATATTGGTCATATCTGAAAGTAGCTTCGTAAAATTGGTTACATGCTCCCTAATAGAAACTCCCCTCTTCATCTTGAAATAGTAAAACCTCTTCTTCAAGTGAAGTTGATTCTCAATGCTCTTCGTAAGATACTTCTCATTGAGGGTTTCCCACATTCTCTTCGTCAACATTTTGTTCATTACGTCATAAATAAGATCCGACATCAAGCATAACCGAATAACTCCACAAGCCATACTATTCATCTTCTTCCAAATATTATCCTCCATATCAGTGGATTTCTCTTGTAACTCAAGAGTCTCCTTCAAATTCTGTGCATCCAAATCATCTATCACCTGATACCTCCACAAACCGAAGTTGATCTTGTCGTCGAACTTCAGAACATCAATCTTCGTGTTCTTGATGCTCAGACTCCGTATCGCCTTTGTAAGAGACGGACCCAATGCGCTTGCTTCTCCAATGTTATCGATCTAACTCTTCAAATAAGAATCCTTCACCGAATCCTTCGAACAAGCCTTAAGCCAAACTTGAAGCTCTGATACCACTTGTTGTGCGCAGCGGAGCTCGAAACCACATGAACAAGAAAGAGATAAATCACAACCAATAAGCCAAACACAATATCACAGCAAGACAAACGACTTTTACGTGGTTTGGCAAGTTACCTACGTCCACGGGGCAAGGAGGGGAGAGTTCTTACTATTAGAAATCAAGAGAATACAAATAGGGTTACAAATCTCTCAAATAAACCCTAAAAAAAGCTTCTAGATCTCTCACAAATCTCTCACAATTGGATGCAACAATCCTCTCTCAAAGACTGCTCAAAACGTCCTTATTTAGCCCTAATTAATTAGGATTATGCTTATATATCAACTCCGAAATGAAACGGGTTGAAAACCAAAACCCAGCTTAGACCCGACTCGCGGTCGACCGCCGCGCTATGTGTGGTTGATCGCGAAAACAATAAAAACTTTCCTGAGTCTCTGGACTTTTGGCGGTCGACAGCCGCGCCACGTGCAATCGACTGCGACTTGATACAGACCAAAACTCATCCTCGTGCACGATGGCGGTCGACCGCTGCGCCACACGCGGTCGACCGCCGGCGGTCGACCGCACAACACCCAAAAACAGTTCTTCGTCTTTTCATGCGGTCTTCGTCGCTGTGCTCGCCATTTCTTCAGCGTGTACAAATTTTCTTCTGTCAACCATATATTTGCTTTTTTGGAGGAAAAACGATGAAGCATTTTGAAGTACTTCCAAAATAGTGCAGTTGACTTTGTGCAAATGAGCTAATGGGATATGACTTTTGATCACAAAGTTATGATGTTTGTATGGACTATGTCAAATCTTCATTGGTTTCTCTAGCTATTTATTTGCATCCATCCTCATTGTTCTCAATCCACCCTCAAGCCTCTAAAGAACAACACCAACAAAGCTAACAATGCCAAGGATCACACACGTCTTCATCTTCACCCTCCTAATCTTGATATCTGAAATGTCACTTGGCATATCTTATGGAGGTAATATTGAGGCTATTTACCTGCTATATTTTGAAGGTCTTTGCAAAATTTATTGAAGTATCAAAGAATAAAAACACAATAATTTTTCTTGCTATTTACAGGCCAAGTTCGTAGCACGCGGGAGAGAATCAAGCCTGAAGATCCCTTGAACAAGGTTATGCACGTAGTTATACATAACAATTGATGTTTGAATATTGTCCATATGCGCCATTAAAGTGCCGTATCAAGAGCTCAAAATTAGATCAGCTCCTAATGTTTACCTGACATTTCTAAGAAGCAGTTAACCTAATATCTTGACTCATTAAGCCCTTATAGTTACTATTTTTGGCCTATCAAGTCTCTTTAGTTGTTCTGCACCAGAAATATTCCCACTTTACCCTCAACAGAATTGTGTTTTGGCTATGTTGCTGGAGGCCTGGAGGACCACCATGGGGACTCAATAGACATGAAACAATAACATTAAAGCTTTATCTGTTAAAAATATTAAGTGAAGGGTTTCTAATTAGAAATATGTATTACTAACATTAGGGGCTGGTACCAACAAGCTGTTGGCCCAGTGGTAGGCAAGCTGGTCGCCAGGCGCGCTCATGCCTCTCGGCAAGAGCTCGAAACCTGAAAGCGGCACTTGTTGGAAGGGGTAGCCACCAGCCCGGCCGGATTAGTCACATCTTCAGTGTGGTGC
>BQKN01000318.1:247362-258541 GCA_022839385.1 Asparagus kiusianus
CCAGTTATTGATCATTGTATTGGATTGAAGATCTAAAGAATAAACCGTCGGAATTATTACTTTAGATACTGGTTCTACTAGGTTTTTAATTGTTGTTGTTTTTTCCCCTCTAGGGCAGATAATTTTCCTAGGGTTTGAGAAAAAAAGTATATGTGACGGAGTTTAGGCTGTATAATTAGCAGATGTTTTGTTATGTAAATTCTGATTGTTATTCATAGGAAATCTTTGTATGGTGATTTATATATTATTCAGGCGCTCTGTCTCGAATAGAGTGCTTTTATTAGAATTAGAAAGATGATATGCAAAACTAGATTCATGAATCAGTACACTCGTTCTCGTTTAATCTTAACTTCTCGCTAAATATGTAGATTAAATTTATGTTTTTTATATCTCTCTCTTGCTTGTTACTTATGTTAATTATGTTGCTGGAAAAAGAATTGCTAAAAAAGGTTTTTTTCCCCGTTGGAAAGCTAATTAAGAAAACAATGCCTTTTGTTGGTTCTGCATATATATTTGCAAACAGAATTTGTTGATGATCTACCCGTTTATGTTTTTCCCCCCACTAGATTTGCTGTATAATAATGAAATATGAGGAGAATAGATTCCATATGTGGCTTCTTATTATACATGGCACAGAATAAGAACGGGAGTTTTCCACCTTGTTATGTTCCTCTATAATATTGTTGCCCTTGGAATTTGGGATGTAAAATTTTTGGTTGTTACCCACTGTAATTAAATGTTTCTACCTTTCGGCATTAGATTCTACATTCTGCATTTTAAGCTTAATCTATCTACATATAAACTATATTTCCCTAAAAGAGAGTACTCTTCTTTTTCGGTATTTGTTTCTTTTGGATTCCAATTAAACTGTGCCTTGAGAAGGTTTCTACCAATATAACTTACTTTTCATTGTGCCTTAGACTATTTGGGGCTTCTGAAGATATCAAGTGCTCTTCTCTTCTAGTGCATTTCCACCTTTAAATTTAAAAAAAAACATTCCTATGATATCTTCTTTCTTGGTCATCATTAGTTCGTCCTATGGTTCGTTTGATGGTTGTTATTTTACTTGGTTCTACTTTTGTTTCATACAGTTCTTTCTTCATATATGAAACTAGTCAATTAATTGCTCATTTAAGTTTTGAATTCCATACTTTGATCTCATGAGGCATGGCTCTGCTTTTTATCTCTTGCAATAACAAAAATCAAGAATGTGGCATTTTACTTTATATCATGCAATATACATGTCTAGCTAATATTCATGTTTCTAAGATTTGGGATTACAGTCGAGATGTATCATGCTTTAGGCCTATACAGTTTAAGCAGTGACTGAAATCAATTGCCATGTTGCTTTGTTATGCTTTCATACTATAAACCTGTCTGCATGGTTTGTTCACAGAATACAAACAAAGTGCAGACATCTATAGATATAATCCATTCTTCTTTCCGGTGGTTGTACACTCGAACTCTATCCATTGATGAGCTATCAGTGTGCATGTTGCATGAGTGCTTGGTTTCCAGTTCTACAGCTCCTTTTTGTTTTTGCAAGCAAGATTTAGCAATAATTACCTTGTTCAAGTTGCAAGTCTAATGAAGAACTATATATTCTCTCTTGAATCAGCCATTGTGAATGTTTTAATGGAGTCAAAAGGTGGCAAAAAGTCTAGTAGTAGTAGTTCATTACAGTACGAAGCTCCCCTTGGATACAGCATTGAAGACGTTCGACCGCACGGTGGAATTGAGAAGTTCAGATCTGCTGCTTACTCCAACGTAAGAAAATGGAACATAAAGATACCCAATTCTCCATATTTTACTTGCATTTTGTTTTCTAATGTTTTCTTTGTATTCTCGTGCAGTGCGTGAGGAAACCATCCTGATATCCCTTTACTTGCGAATCCAGTAGTGTAGAATTTTCCTTTATTTGCAATTTGAATCCTTCTTCAAACCTGAAATCTCTCTGGCTAGCTGCTTTCTAAATACTTCCCTAAGTCCTAACTACTAGAACCAATGGCAATTCTATTGGTTGACACCCCAAATTCTCTCCCAACTTCCCCAATTGGATTCGAGGGCTATGAGAAAAGGCTCGAGATTACTTTCAGTGAGCCCCCACTCTTCCTTGATCCACAAGGCCGAGGCCTTCGTTCTCTCTCTCGAGCTCAAATTGACTCCATTCTCGAGCCCGCTCAGTGCACAATTGTCTCTCAATTGTCCAACAAGAACTTTGATTCTTATGTCCTCTCCGAATCAAGCCTCTTTATTTATCCATACAAGCTTATCCTCAAAACATGTGGGACTACAAAGCTCCTCCTATCAATCCCTACGATTCTTGACTTTGCCGCTAAGCTCTCACTCCCAATTCTATCGGCAAAGTACTCTAGGGGAACGTTTATATTTCCAGGAGCCCAGCCTGCTCCTCACCGTAATTTCTCAGAGGAGGTTTCAGTCCTCAATCAATTCTTTGGCAGGCTTTCATCAGGAGGCAATGCTTATGTGATCGGTGATCCAAATTCACCAGGACGTAACTGGCATATTTACTACGCTACTGATAAGCCCGAGCCCCCTATGGTGACTCTAGAAATGTGCATGACCAGCTTAAACCCATGTCATGCATCGGTGTTCTTCAAAAACTCAGAAGATGGAGTCAATCGCACTGCTACAGAGATGACTAAACTCTCGGGGATCTCTGATATCATTCCCGAGATGGAAATTTGTGATTTTGAGTTCGATCCATGTGGGTATTCAATGAACGGAATTCATAGCCAAGCTCTGTCAACTATTCATGTCACCCCTGAAGAGGGTTTTAGCTATGCTAGCTATGAGGCTATGGGATTTGATCCTGAGAAGATTGTTTATGGGGACTTGGTTAAAAAGGTTTTGAGGTGCTTTGCACCCTCAGAGTTCTCTCTCTCAGTAACAATCTTTGGGGGAAGGAAGAAAGCTTGCTCTTGGGGTCAGAATGTGAGCATTGACGGATATGATTCGATAGATGTTGTTGAGCAAGAACTCCCTGGTGGTGGACTACTGATATATCAGAGCTTTTCAGCTTCTTCTGTGGAGAGAGCAGTATCGCCAAGGTCTATTCTCCATTGCTGGGATGGAGAAGAAGGGGATGATGAATGCGGAAAATAAAAGATTTATTGTGTTTCATGGGATAATGGTGATTTTTTTCTTTTCTTTCTAATGGTGGTGTTCAACATTGCTTTGTGATTGAAGCAGACAGCCAGGGTATTAGTATTTTGTTTTAGTTTTATGTGTTTTTGTTGTTGTCTCGGGACTCTTTGTTTTGAGCAATAAGCTCTATATGGCAGAATGCTGTGTCTGTCTGAGAGAGTAGGGAATTGTTTGAGGTTTGAAGATGTTTTCATTTCTCTGTTGCTCGAGTTATGAACTCCTTTTAGTTTAATGTTTGAATAAAGGATAACTATTTTGTTAAACGTCTTGTGTCTGGAGCATATGTCTGTTTGTCATTTTGATTGTGAGCAGCAGTTATGTGACTAGCAAATGATATGGTCAACTATGTGACTAGCAAATGGCTCCCCCAACCCCCCACAACCAAACAGAGAAATTGACCCTGAAGTATTTAAGTCCGTTCTTTGAATTTGCTTGAGGGTCACGTTGTTTCTCACTGAATTCTATCACGGAGGTTTGTTGTTTTGAAGTTTCTTTGATTCTAAAGGTGTTGTTAATATGTCGTTTACACAGTTTCCTGTTTTTTTGTCAATGAGAACTGTGTTTGCATTTACTTTGAGTTGATTATGTATAGCTCTCAATGATTCTGAATTCTGGGGGTGTTGCAGTGTTTGATGTTTTGTGTGTGTTTGGTTTGAGAAATTTACATTTTCCATCTGATGAGACTGAAAACCATCACCTGTTTAGAGAAATTGAATCTTGATTCAGTCAGTCAGTTTCATTCTGGTTTGAACAAATTGGACGGACCTTCATAGATCTTGAGCATTATGATCATACTAGCCTCTCTTGCTCTAATCCTTGATATATTTACTTCTCTTAGAAGAGCAGGAGGCATATCTTATATAGTTTAGTGTTAATTTGTTTTTGTTTTAAGTGTTTCTAACATCTTTCTCAAGCACCTAATTCAAACATGAGTTACAGATTGATTTATCACAAAAAAATAAATAAAAATAAATAAATAATTTGTGTATATGGATCATGTAAGGCACAATTAATTCATAGGACAGAGCAATTTAAGTTTATATCTAGAACAAACTTAGAAACCTTACTTCTTGTTTTAAACTTAATAGCCCTCTAGGCTCTAGTTTTACCTGTTGCAAATAGAGAGCTACTGAGGTCAATTTTTCTGACTCTTCTTATCCCCAGAGTCTTACCCGTTAGAAACAAATTTCTCTTTAGAAAATGATAGGGGCACACCCCCGACCACATCCCAAACCACACACCTTCTCTCATATGCTACAGTGTATCGGGCCTCACATGAGATTTTAAAAGTTTAAAATCTCAAGTGGGGCCCGGTGTACTGTAGCATATGAGAGAGGAGTGTGTGGTCTTTTAAAATCCCATGTGGGGCCCGGTGTACTGTAAGATATGAGAGAGGGGTGTGGTTTGGGATGTGGTTGGGGGGGGTGTGCCCCTAGTGCCACCCTTTCTCTTTCCCTATGGTCAATAAAGTCAATAAAATTTCACAGACAGGGGCCTATCCGCAATTAACCGTATGCATGCATGGTGCCATGAAAACATTAGCCATGTTTCCTAGACCGATAGCTTTCTTTTCTTCTCTTTTATTTGTTTCTTTTTTTTTCTTCTTCCTGTTGCCGTTGTTGCTGTATGGCTGAAAATGATGCGGCAGACTGAGATTAGGCTTTTAAATTGATGGCATAGGGCCCCAATTAAGCGACCGGCGACCCATCCCAAATCCAATAGCATGCCCCTGTGTTTCTCATTTATTGACCATCAATTACCTCCGTATGCTTCTGTGAATGAAACATATAATATTTCACACCCCCTACGAGTGGGGAGGGCCAGCTCGCCATGCAGCGCATTGGTACTATGTTTGGAAACCAAAGTGTTTTTTTTGTTGTGTTTTTTTTAAAAAACACTAGCCCATGGTGTTTGTTTTTCAAACACCATGGTTTAACTGGTTTATAGTACAAAATATTTTAAATTCCCCCAAATCTCTAGAATTTGGGCTCAGATCTCTCGATTTCCCATCAGTTTCACTCCAAAATGCTTGAACAACTCCTAATCTTCACAAGAGGCGGCTTAATTTTATGGAAGGAGATCATCAACGCGCTCAAAGGATCCCCAATCGAAACCCTAATCAAGTCTTGCATCCTCGTGGAGCGATCGGCAGAGGCCTCCTTCAACTACGACGCCGGAGGAGGCGGCGGGGCCTACACTCTGAAGTGGACCTTCAGCAACGACCTCAGCCTCGTGTTCGTCGCTGTCTACCAGCGGATTCTCAATCTCTTGTATGTTGAGGATCTTTTAATGGCGGTTCGCCGTGAATTTGAGCAGATCTATGATCCGAAACGGGTGAAGTATGATGATTTTGATGAGATTTTTCGGCAGCTAAGGGAGGAGGCGGAGGCGGAGGCGAGGGCGGAGGCGAGGGCGGAGGAGATTAAGAAGTTGAAACAGTCTGGGAAGAATCAGAATGTTTCGTTGGGGAAGAAGGGTGGTGTTGGATCACAGATGAAGAAGAAGAAATGGAGATGGGGATGAAAATAAGGAACGGATATCTCAAAACACCTTTTAGGTGTTTTGAGAAATCCGTGTCTTTTTTAGTTTTTGTGAAGGACAGCCCAAAAAATCACTCCGGTTGTCAAACATGGATCGTTGTTTTTTTGAAAAAAAGAAATGGAAACGGAAAAAACACTCTGATAGCCAAACGCTCCCTAACAACACAAAACGATCCTAGCTTCAACGCTCCGCATCAAAAAAAATCTCAGTCAATGATGTTTCAAGACTCGTTTTTTTTTTTATTTGTCTCATTTAAGAAACATTTGAGGGGTTACCACAACTAGCAATACCAGGGTCACATACTTGCTAGCTAAACTAGCCGTGCACACAACCACCTTGATCAATTTGATTTGACTCCACCATAGACTTGATTTGACGTGCTCCTATCATAAACCCAACACTTTCCAAAATCTCCTCCCACCGAAACCCACCCAATAATAACACTCGCACACCCTTTTTCTAATAAAACCCATCGATTTGCTCAAATGACAAAATAGATTCAAGAAAATAAAATTTTAAAAAAAAAACCCAAGAGAGCGAGAGGACAGGGCCAAGCAGAAGAAGCCATGCCGATAAATGTCCAGCAGACAAAATGGTGAGACTCAGAGAGTGTCCGCTAGCCATAAAGACAAAGGATACTAACATAACAAAATGTAAGCATACATCACAATCACATATAAAAAGCATTCTCGCTCCATTCCCTTGTTGAGGAAAATACATCCTAACCCAAAAAGAAATACAGGGGGGGAAAAAAATCCATGCTTTACAGAAGAAGACAATTTGGAAAAAGAGAGAGTGAGAGCAAGGGAGTGAACTGCTGATTGAGCCTATTGTGCCAATATCAAACTTGAAACAACACTTGAACAAAGAAGAAAAAAACCCCACTAAGAAATCTCCACCATCTTCTTCTTTCTCTTCTTCTTCTTCATCTTGAGAGCCCTTGCTATCTCTTCACCAGCCTTCTTCTCTTCCTCTTGCTGAGATGGAGAAAAGAAGCATATAAAATGAGAGAAATATAGACTCTTTACTTCCTTGCACTATTCTCCCTCCCTCCCTCCCTCCCTCTCTCTAAAATAAATATTTGCACTCTCTCAAATTGAATGGAATGTACTAATATACTATCGGCAGCAGATAAAATAAGTAGTGGGAGGCTTCCTTCTCTGTTTCTCTCCGTTTTCCATCCAAGTTCCCCCCCTTGCTCTCAATTTTGCTTGAAATACCTGGGAATTATTCCAAGGGAGGCTAGTGAGAGATTGAATGACCAAAATACCCTCATGTTGATGGAGTTGGTGAGGGCACAATGAGGGGTGTTGATGAGGGGTAGTTTGGGGACATCGGAGAACAAGAAATGTAATCACCCCCGGATTTTACGTATCCAATAGGGGGTATGCGTGGAAGAGTAGGGGGGGAGAAAACTTTGAAATAGACTTCTCTGTCTTTTTGCTCTTTTCCCTCTCTAGGAAGTTACTTTTTCTCTCTTTCTTTTCCTCGTTCTCTTTGATCGAGGCGGGGGAGGGCGTAGTTTATTTTATGGGCCTGTTCGTTTGGCTATAAAAAAGTGGGAAATCAAAGAAATAGAAAAGTGGGAAATCAAAGAATTGTTTTGGGAGTGTTTGGTTTGCTAAAAAAAAAGGAAATCAAAGAAATGGAGATGAAATGAGATGAGTTGTCACATTATTATTGGATGATGTGAGTGGTTTTTTAAGAAAACTAGTTTTGATGTGTTCGGTTGGCAAAAAAAATAAGGAAATGAATTATAAGAAACTTATTTCCTGTAGTTTTCTTGTTTTCTTTTGTTCGGTTCATTCTTAAAAATAAGAAATGAAATGAGATGAGATGAGTTGTCATTGTATTATTGGGTGATGTGAGGAAAGTTTAAGAAATGTGTTTTCATAACTTTTTGGGATGAAATGGAAGAAATGAAATGTTAATGAGATGAAGTGAATTGTTATATTATTTTATTGGATGATGTGAGTGATTTGAAATGATGAAAAGAGATGAGTTGAGTGATGTTTGGATGAAAATAATATTTTATTAGGGTGATGGATGAGTTGTTAGATGAAAATAATATTTTATTAGATATGGTGGATGAGTTGTTAGATAAAAATAATATTTTATTAGATGATGTGGATGAGTTGTTGAAGGAAAATAATATTTTATTGGATGTTGTGGGTGAGTTTTAGGGATGGAAATGGAAGAAATGGGTTATTTGGAGATTTCTTGGTTTTCCATTTCCATTTCTTGGTTTTTAGGAAATAACCGAACAGCCCCTATGGGTAAATATCAGAAAACCCTCCTAACTTTCAACAGTTAACTACAAACCACCTAACTTTAACATGAGAGAATCACAAAATTCTCTTTTAAATTTCAGATTTTATCAAAAAATCCCCTTTGACTTTGAGATTTTATCGGATCTCATAAAATCATAAAGTTAAAGAAAATTTTCTCATAGCACCTAACTTAGGAGAGGTTTTTGGATGTTTTAAAAGTAAGGGGTAGGGGGTTCGGTTAATCGTCCACAAGTAGGATTTTATTATTATTATTATATTCAGCCTTTTTTTTTATCGGCGGTACTTTTTAGTGTAAATTCGCTTTGCAAATAGTTCTATTTTTGTGTGTGTGTGGGGGGGGGGGGGGGGAGGGGGGGTGGTTATTTGCATTCTAATTATTGACGTTATTTTCAACTTTGTTTATGGCAGAGCACTATTAATTCGTAAATAGCAGTGCTATTATTATGATATAGTATAGGCAGTACTTGAGATAGACATATGGGTTAATCTAGATATAACAAGCAAGTTGTAGTTGGCTGGCATACTCCGAAGGAGACTAGGGCAAGGTTACTTTCAAGGGTAATTTATATTAGCTAAACAACATAATTGCGGATATTAAGAAGTTTAACATGTATAAACATATACTAGTACACTGTAAATTGTTAAAAATATAGAAAATGCACATGTTACATAAATACGCCCTTAACAACAGGCATGTTCATACTATTTAGCAAAGCATATTAGAACAAAACAGTGCTTACGATTGATTAGTGCTTTTTATGCCATTTTCAATTGGTGTTGTATCTTGAATTATTAAGTCTAATGAACTTTTGAAGGTTGGTCACGTGTCATAATTAACTGGTCAAGTCCCACTGATCTGAAAGCCTGAACGGGGTGTGAGCATCGCTGACCTATCTGACCACCCAAGTCTGAGAAGAAAGGCGTCTTCGAGCCGGGATATACTAGAAGAACCCAAATCCAATATGAAAGGCATCTTCAAGCCGGGATATACTAGAAGAACCCAAATCCAATATGAAAGGCGTCTTCTACTAGGGCTCTCGCTAAAGAATGTCTCGAATGGCGAGACAACCTATTTAGGTTCATCAGTTGTACTACGTCGCTCAATCACCATTGCATTTAATGCTGAGTTTGAGTCATTATGACTCATCGGGCCAAAGTAATGACTCATTGGACCATGACAATACTTCAGTCACTCTGTCGACATTGCTGTATTAAACACGAAAAGGTGACTCATTCAACCAGCTGCCGGCACATGTAATGTACGGTCTGATCAGCCAACTGCACTGACCCGATCAAAATTTCAATGTGCCCTTGCCAACTCTCTATGAATAGTGAGAAATCTCCACTCTATGTTTTATATACATGTTGGTTATAATAAGAATACAAATGTAAGTCAAAAACAGGGGGGAAATGGAAGTCATATTAGACAATAGCTAAATTGGAGGTTAAAAAAATGTAAATTTGTAACTCAAACGGACTTACTTGAAAAAACAATATTTTTTTCCTTTCTGAGACTGTTGCGAAAAGGACTGGGCAAGTGTTGAATGCAGGGATCAGGGCAACAGCAACTCCCATGTGCTCCCCAAGTACACGGGACCACCGGCACGTCACCCCAATAAAAAGTTCCTAAAATACCCCTATCAGGGTCATTTCGGGAATTCCCAAAATGTCCCCGGGACCTAGGCCTACACTTTTGAGACCCTGCTCGGCTGCTCTCCCAATCGAGCTTCGAGACCAGCGAAGACCCCACACTAGGAATGTCTGAGGAGAACTTCAAGAGCCCCTCATGGCCTCATTATGCGTTAAAGGGCGCATTAACCGATTAAATTAAGTTAATGTCGCTTTCCTTGAGGATTTCTTGAGATCATTTTACCACTTTAGTACCGGAAAATTTTGAATTAATAAAGGAGTGGTACCTGGGCATTGTTTCCTCTGCTCTACTTTTTATAGAAAAGTCCCTGACTTTTTTTTTTGTAGCTTTTGCAGTGAGATCAAGCTTTAGGATTAAAATTTGCAATTTTGGAGACAGATCTTTGTCGAATTAGCTTTTTTCCCTCGGTGTTATATTGGACTTTAGGGAAATTGCAGGCTGTGTTGAATGGCTTTTGTAAAGCTCTCCATTCTCATCAGCGTATACATCTTTTGAGATTACCGTCACATGCATTCTGAAATTAGCTTTCTAAACTCTTTGTTAAATTCTTTGATTTTTGGCTAAATTACACTTAAATACTATAAAGTTCTCCTGTTCTGTCTCTTATGTACTACAAGTAGTCTTTTGTGACAGAAAAATACCATAAGCTCTTAAAAAATTAGCACATTATTATCCTTAATCACGCAAACGTGAAATTTTTTACCTAAATGTTCCAATATAACACTAACATGTTAATTTTATACCTTTCTAACTATTAGTATTTGCTAAATTTATATTAGACATATCACAACTCTATTTCAAAGTAGAATTAAGTTAAGTTTGACAAAAAAAAAATTGGTTGATTTAATAGCAATTCAATAAATATTAATAGTTAAACAGCTCTAAAATTAGTATGTAAGTATCTTAAAGAAATAATTACGTGAAAAAATTAAGGTTTGCATAACCGATAGAGCTAATGTGCCAATTTTTAAATAAATTATGATAGTTTTTGCCACAAAATATAACTTGTGATATACGAGTGACAAAGCAGGAAAACTTTGTTGTATTTAAGTGCAATTTAGCCTTGCAACAAAAAAAATGTGCAGTTGAGCCTTAATTTCTCTTCTTTACTCCGTAATCTAAATAGGGGTAGAAATTGGGTCTTTTTGTCTGAGACCGTAACACATATGAGAAACCTAACAAATTCAGAAGGTTTAAACTAATCGCTATTCAACTTTCTACTTCATTTCACCGTTGTTAGTTAATCATATCTAGCGTGACACTATATTCACACATGTTATAAGCAATCTCATTATTAAAATTATGACTCATACACTTACTTGGTCACAAGAAATCTCCGATTTGACTGTTTGTTTAGGATAGAAAAAGGGTGGAAACCCCTTAGTGGAAACTCATCTTTAGAAGAGGTTTCCTTCTTCTTTGTCTTTTTTATGGTAGTTGGATTTCTAGGGGATGGTTTCCTAAAAAATATATGAATCTACCCAAATGTAAGGAAAACTCATTTCCCTACAAAATTGTAGGAAATGGA